>JAJTIZ010000058.1:0-270410 GCA_021365335.1 Phaeosphaeriaceae sp. PMI808
TATCGATCGAAAATGCTTGTTGTGGGTCAAGCGACCATGACTCAATCCAGTAGGTGCAAAAGTCGACCTTTTGATTCACTTGAGCTGGCTTGGGGTGGGTATACTTCGTTCCGCCCTTCGCCTGCATCTTTGCAAAGAAATCGGTGACAATCTGCCACTCCATTACGTGTTCGCTATCGTATAGCGATCCATCTTTCTTTTTGGTCCCTGACTGCCAGCCATATTCGCAATAGTTGTTTTGGTCAACCCAGCCATACGCCGCAACATTTGCCTAGATACAGATTAGCTACTTGGCCTATCAATCTTGAGTTGGCGCCAAGGAACGTACATCTAGCTGGCCATTAGAGGGATATTCATCGCTCTCCAATTCGAACTGCTTGTAATCAGGATTTGCGGCGCAAGGTTTTCCCTTCTTCTTATCTCGTTTCTCTAACATTATACGCCGCGGGCTACGACGGCCGTCTCTTCTCAGCAAGGTATCTTCCACACCGGTATCCGGGTTTGAAATTTTACACGGTGTGACCTGTTCACAGGAAGCTGCAGTTTGGGTTCCTGTTGCAGGCCTGCAGCTCGACGACGATACAGTCGATGATGGCTTTGCAGTAGTAGAAGGGCTCTTAGACTGTGCTGGGGTGGTGGTCGTCTTGGGATCCTCGCTCTTGCTCGCTGGTGGCGGATTGTCCTTCTTCGTTGTCTTCGGCGGCTCAGGCTTGTTCGTTGGGTTAGGCTTCGGCGGATCTGGCTTCTTTGTTGGATCGGGTATAGAGTCCATTTTTTTACATTCAGCCTTGTTCTTTCTTTTGCAACCAATACTCTTGCCCATCGAATCTGGTGCGCCGGTCAAAGATCCCCAGAGATCAAAATTCCAATCTGGCACTCCACAGGCCTTGCCGACCTACATGCGAAATAAGTTGAAGCTTCCAATTTAGCAAGCGGTACTCACCCAATTACCAAAGAAATCGGCCGCCGCCATGCCGTTTTCCACAAATGACTTGGCGCCCTGTACAGCTTTCATGGCCGCGTTGGCCGGTGCGCCTCCGGGCACAAGCATGATACCAACGTCAAGTATGGTCTTGAAAGCCTCAAGCATCACCGCGCAGATGATGTTGTCAAGTTTAGATAAGCCTTCTGCCACAATATCGAATATTGCCACAGAGATTCCCTCCACATCCGGGTTACTGCACTTGCATTTGGTAGGGACCCATAAATCGCCGGCGCCATCCTTATTAATCAGACTCTTGTCCATGTCCTTCTCAATGTTTATATTCTTGTAGGGGGAGTAATCGCATTCGGAGTAACCGTGGCCGCCATGGGTCTCGCAGTACTTGATACAGGTGGTCTTGAGTATAGACCACTTCCCAGGCTTTTGGAAGAAGTAGGCACATGTGCCACTTACTTCCCATGAAGCTGCAACTTGATTGTCTTGTTCTTGGGCTGCAGTTTTGGAAAATATACTGCTTCCTAAGAACAGCACTATGGCGGCTAGCCTCATGATGAAAAGACGGGCAATGCGAATAGTGGCTAACTGATGTAGATAATTGTGGAATAAAAGAATGAAAGAAGTACAAAAAATTGAGCGTGATAAACTGCAAAGAGTGTGAAAGCTTGCATTCAATCTGGAAATGCCATCTTGATATTTGACCTTTTCTCAAATTGTCCAACATCTCCTTGTAATTCAGCCCATATCCGTTTTAGCACATTGGGAAGCCTTAGGCGCTCCAAATGGCCCCAAATTTTCCTTGGCACCGTGCAGTAAGCACTACCTGGGTAGAACATACTAATTCCAGTACCTGGCTGAAACGAGGCTATGCAGTGGAATATTGGAACACGGGAATGGCTTTAGATTCTACAATACCGTACAGTGTCATTTTATTAAAGGCCCGACGCGATATATGGTAGGGCAGACTCCAGTGCTGTTGCGGAAAGAACATTAGTGAAAGCTAGGCTACCGAGGTAATTTTTTTCCCTTGCATCGTAGAATAATGTATTTATAGCAATTGAGAAGACAAAAGGCTTATCGCGATAAGATGATTTTC
The DNA here is from genome assembly GCA_021365335.1 of Phaeosphaeriaceae sp. PMI808. Classification (NCBI taxonomy): domain Eukaryota; kingdom Fungi; phylum Ascomycota; class Dothideomycetes; order Pleosporales; family Phaeosphaeriaceae; species Phaeosphaeriaceae sp. PMI808. The sequence continues at coordinate 2,037 of JAJTIZ010000058.1, forward strand.
CTTTAGTTTTTTAAATGCAGACAAAGCAAAGAGGAACATATTGAGGCAACTCAAAGACACAGCCCTTAATACTTCGTACCCTACTCCGCTCCGTAAGCTCGGACATGTACGTCACCCCAAGGTCAAAAAAGGTATAATTTTCTCGCCTAATTAAGTGCCAACCTGCGAAATGCATAGGTAGCTAAGTATACAACTACTATCTTCAGGACGCTCATACCAACAGTTTTGCTGTTAGATGAGATGGACAGAATTTGAGCTGACCCAAATTCTGTTATATCCGGAACACTGCGCTATACCTGGAGCACTGCGCAATACCTAGGCTCTTGGTCTGATGAAATACCCAAATATAAGCCGAGACGCGCCCAGTTGACACTGCTGCATCCAAATATAGCCAAAAACGATAGATAACTACCTAGCGCAGCTCAAATCACTCATAAATGAGTGTGAAGGCCAGGCGACGAAGTATTAGAAGTTTGAGACTATTGAGTATGCAAAAGGTGCTCAAATAAGCTGTGTTTTGAGTGGTGTACGCATTTGTTGTGGTTCGGCTTACGGAGGAATCTACCAAATAAAGTGAGCACGTCCGTGCGCGTGGCGTCAGCCACCGGAATTCGGGCTTGGCACATCCGGCCCCATAGTAATTTGGCTGTATCTCGATGCTGGAGGCCATCAACTGATGTTAATTGGCATCCTACGCTTGATTACTCGAGGAGCTTTCTCCCTGCCCTCAATATACTTATTGCCACCCTTTAGCTCTATAATCTGCGCAATATGCCAGGGAATTCTTTCAATCTAAGCCTGAATCCTCTCCTACTTAAGCTCTTGCTAGGCCCTCTTCTATACACGCTCTGCTATAATCCTACTCTTAGGAGGGCCTTTCTTAGTAGTCTGCCGCTTCATCCAAGCCTAGTAGGGCTTAATTGCATTTAAATCTAGTGAATTACCACACTATATAAGACGCTCAATACTAGTAGCATTATATAGAGGACCTTATAGATAATGGGCATGCGTAGGCGCCTTATCTTCTTGTACGATTGTTTTAGGCCGTTCCTTTTTATAGCGTTGTGTAAAAGGGATTAATTTAGGCTTTAAAACCTGCTTCTAATATATATACTAGTTAATGCTACCTTTACTATCCCTAGTAATCTTACCTTGCTCTTTTATGAATTTCTATTTTGTACGTTTTCTAGGCTTATTACGTAGGCCTAGTCTACTAAGGCTATAGGATAGCTCCTATTCCTACTTCTTAATTGGCTCTAATTCTATATTAAGGCGAGTAAGCTTAGATTCAGCTTCTTTCTTCTCTTTTATATTCTCTTTCTTCTAGATATAAAAAGGACCCTTCTTATCCCAGCTAAAATAACTCTACTATATAAATTCTTTAAATCCTTTCTATTGAGGTCTAATATAGCATGGTTGTACTCGTTGTGTAGCTATACGCTATACTTAAATATAGCCTCTATAATGGCCTAAGACTATAGACGTTTCATTACTCTAGATTATATTCTTCTAATCTTTAAGACTCTAGTCTTTATACTTAAGAGCCTAGGCTAATTAAGTAGCTTTCTATTCAGCTAATAGACCTAGCTTATATATAGTCTTTATCTTTTAATAGCCTCTACTCTTTATAGCTCGTAGAATTGATATTGTAGATAGGCCTATCTCTACCCTAATTACTATATAGCTTTTTTTCAGCCCTAAATCTATCTCTTTAAATCGTCTTAATTACCTTATTAACTACTTCTTCTATAAGCTTCTGATTATTCTTGCTAGTCCCTTCTTTACGCTCTACAAAGGTGTCCTTAATAGGGCCTTTCACATCTAGATCCCAGCCTCTTTCACGCGCGGCAGTAGCAATTCGCCTAATTTGAGCAGGAGAGACTGTAGTCTGTAGAGCGATATCGTCGTTTTTGAAGCCGTTCTGCTTCAGTGTAAGGACTTGGGCTTTAGTAGCAGTATCGTGTTGAGGACCAAGGCGAGGCATATTGAATAAGGTACTTCTATATAGGCTAAAAAGCTTTAATATTTCTGTATAGACTGAAAAGCTTCAATATTCAGGTGTGTGCATTCAGCTGCCAAGAAATGGGCGTTCAGTGGCTTGCGCACGGGGGTGCTCACTTTATTTGGTAGATTCCTCCGTATATCCGGGTATTTCATCAGACCAAGAGCTAGGCACTCGGCAATCCGCAGTCTCAAATGAGATGAGACGCCAGAAATTGGGTACACCGAATTTCTACTAATTATCCGAGATCGCGACTCCGAGGGCTTAACGCGTTATAGATAAGCTACGTAGGGCTAGTACTCCTGCTTAATAGCTTAATAACTTAATAGAGATTAATAGGTCTCTACTACCTAAATAGAGAAATATCCTCTAATCTAGGTAGAGAGGCCTTAGCTAGCCTAGTTCTAAGAGTATACACTATATACTTTATAATTAGTTTATATAATTAAATCCTTTTAAATTTTAGCTATTGTTGTGGTAGTGTGTGCTCGACGCTCTCCCGGGGCCCGAGGGCCCATTGGCCCACGATTGCGAGACCTGGATTAGGAACTCCTAGTTTGTAGCGTTGTTTCTTCCTGCGCTAAATGAACACGCTTTAATGTGTTTAACGCTCTTCTGAGCTCCGAGGGCCCGTTGGCCCGTAACTGGAGGATTTATTGGCTGAATAGGCTCTCCACTTCGCTCACCTGCGTAATGTAGCATGGCTTCGCGAACTAGAGATCTATTATCCAATGGCTCATCAGATTGTAGTCACAGAGTATAGTAATTCATTGGTCTTGAGTATCGGGGTTGATTGCCTGCCTGAGTAACTACCTATCTCCTCCACCCTTTTTCTTATGAGCCCTCGGCGCTCGGTTCTCCCTTGCAACCGTTCGTCCCCTTTTTTACGCGGGCCGAATGTCGTGGTACTCCACCACACTATTTTTAGCTATTTATTAACTATTTATAGAGGCTTATAGAGAAAATAGTTTTAAGAAGGAAATTAGTATTAATTTATAGGCTGGCAAATGGGTAAGGGTTGGGTTAGGGTTGGGTTGCTTTACGTAATAACCCAACCCAACCCAACCCAAGTTTACTGCATTAAGTGCACGTGGGATTAAAAGCCGAGTAAGTTAACAATCGTGCCGACGTATGGGTGTATGACTGACTACAAAGGGTAGATACAAAGATCCAACCAATCGGTTCCGGGCACATTGGAATATCAATTGTGTACCTGCTCTGGTCCGATATGAGCGGGTTGACGGAGAGGTGAAAGAAGTCGGGCGATCAGTTGAAGGTGAGCTGCTGGATGAGAAGCGGATTTATGGCCTGAGTAAACAATAAATAAGACCATGTTCTTTAAGCCAAAAATCAAAGGCGACAACTACTCCACTTTCAATTCCTTTAGGGCGAACCTGAAACATAACAAGTCTGTGTTTGAGTTGGTAGAGATAAATAGTATATTTAAACATGTAGGAAAAAAGGGTAAAGTTACAAATTCGCAAGAACATTTCTTTTGTAAATACACAATTTCGAGATGAAATGTGGATGCTATCCAGGCTAGTGGAAGGACATCGTACATTTTTCTCTATATACTTATAGTCCAAAGGTTCAGACATTAAACCATGCAAAATAAAGTCATAGAACGTATATTCACATTCACGGCCCAAATTGAAGGATCGGATATTTCTTCATCCCGATCTTACATTTGTGAACATTCTCATTTGCTTCTTCCAACGAGTGCTCCAAGAGACAATCTAGTTGTTCTTCGTTCAAAATTCCACAACGATTGAGCTCCAAAAGGTCCGTGAGATGACAGTGGAAGCACATCGATAGGACCGGAGCCTCTGGCTGGGAAGAACTGCTCGAAAACGATCTAACAGGCGCAGCTCTCCTTCCACGAAACATGCTCTGTAAAGATTCGGTAATACTCCTCGTTTCAGTTTCCGGCTTTGAGATGGCAATAACAGCAAGCCCGACTATAGCATAGCCATCTTGATCGCGTTGTTGTATGATCAACGCTTTATCGGAGCCTTTACTACCGGCGAAGCTGCATATATGAGTGGCAACGAGTGAAATATCTCGATACCCATCAAGTTGACACATCACACCAATAACTTGGTTCGTGCCTACAAACGTGGCGATGTTTCTATACCAATATCCTCGATGCTCGGGAAGGTCCTGTAAAGCTCGATGATAAGTTGCAGAAGCGTCTGTTAGGCTGCGAGACAATAGCCGTTGGAAGTCCGTATTCTCAAGTTCCTGATATGGTTGATTTTGGGTTGAAATGCTACCAGATGAAGATTGTTCGACTGGCTTTGCATTGCTAGAGAGGGATTGGGCAATAGAATACACGGAATTTTGTATTCTAGAGTGCAGCAGAGCTTCACCTTGCCCATACTCTTCAAATTCAAGCCATAATGCAGTTTCCGAACGCGTTACGGCGGAGATTAAATCTACCGAATCCGAGCTGGAAAAGCGGCGTAGACTTGTCGATGAATCAGTTACGGCAGACTTTGCATTGTATTTACGATGTTCATTAACGTGCTCAAAGGATCCGATATCGATGATCTGCCCTAAAAATGATAAAGGAGGGGCCGTGAACTCTGATGAGAAAAGTACGTAGACGTGCTTTTCTAGCCCACTGTCGATTCGCAATATGTATCTTGCGAACTCTCTGCGTGAAACATGCAATATTCGTAGGAGGAGGATCAAAAATTCGTGGCTATGCTGATCTGAGACTTGAACTTGTGTAGAATACTGATTTCGAAGCACATCTGCTAGGAGTTCCACAGGTGCCTTGGAATAATCGGGGTATATTGCATGAGTGGCTTTGAGAGAGTTGGATGCAATCCCAAGAAACCCATAAATCTTGTCGAATGTCTCGGTGCTTTGAGAGGAGGAGAAAGAAAGGAGAAGGTCGCGAAGGCGAAATTTCGACGAAGTGGTTGCCCCATTACCACGACGAAAATCTCTTCTGTACTTGAAAAGTGGCCATGCAGGTGATTTTAAAATGGCCTTGGACAGTCTTTTATGAATTGATAGAGCCTGGTCTTCGCGCCAGATGCTGTCGAATGCAACAGCATTCGCAGTATGCTTACCGCACCAGACCGCCACGGATTTCGCAAGCACAAACTCTTGCACTACCCACACGCGTGTCCAGTATGGCTTGTTGAGGAAGCTCAACAATTCGGTTTGAAATTCATCGACTCTCAAAAGACTGGGATACTTGGCGAGTATAAAGGCCAGCTCTTCCTGCCCTCGAGACAGTCCCAGCCAGACGATGACGGATTCTGCTTTGGTGTAAATATCGCGCATTTGAGCTACTTGTTGATTCCTCTCTTTCAGGTTACTCTGATTGATACAAACAGCATCGATCCATAGACGGGAAATACTGTCACAGGCTCCGCCGTTGTCATACTGCTCGAGGCTGCGTTGCCGGCGAAATTGATGTAGAAAATTCCAGAGGTTGTCTCCGATCTCCAGTTCTTGTTCGTTACAAATAATGCATCGTTTTCGGTTATCTTGATCCCATGTATACGACAATGCTGTATATGATGGGTTATCATCAAGACTATGTTGCGAAAGTATACATTTGATAGGTGTGTCTCCGAATCCAGGGAGTACCTCTAGTAACCTGACACTTTTCTTGTTTGGGTTTAGAGGTTTATGAAGATGAGTTGGCAGTTTATCTGGCCATTCGGTGTTTTTTGTGCACCGAGTTGCTGCGTCAGTATTCAGATCGCGGGTGCCTATAAGAGCACGTGCAGGTTGGCTTTCGCCAGCCATCTTGGAGACCGCCCTATTTCTTATTCGTTTTGAACAAATAGATACCTTGGACTGATCCTCGCTTATCTCGAGATCCTATTTGGTCGTATGCGGAAATAACAAATGCCTTTAGCTGGCATGATGTGCACCTTCCCTGCTCAATCCCCCTCTACTTTAGCTGGCATAGTGTCGCTTGAGTCTGTGGCTCTTTGTGGTTAGCGTTCTAACAGTATGTGTGGTGACTTTTATTTACCAAAGTATTCGGCTTGAACTTATCTCGATGGGATTCGTTTCCCTGCGCTGTGGCATAAGGAGCTGATGGCGCTGGCGGCATGCCATAATCTATGAAGCCAGGCTAAATTTGCCCTAGCGCTCCCCGCCAACATCACACGAACAGCCTCAATTGTTCACCTCACTTCCCCATTTCTAACCTTTCTGTAGATTGGCCGCTATATAGGTAGTCTAGGCCCTAAAATCTACGCCTCTTTATTATATAGCTATATTTATTGCTATTCGCTTTAGTAAAAGGAATGCGCCATATTCTTTTTACAATATAAGTCTAAATTATGAATATTTCTTATAGCCTCTATAGTATAATTAGTAAGAGGTAGTAGTGTGGTGAAGCACCATGATATTCGGGCCGCGATAAGGGGATGAACGGTTGCAAGGGAGAACCGAGCGCCGAGGGAGATAGACACTTAATCAATCAACTACCCTATACCGAAAAGATCTACAGCTGTACTTTGTGACTGCTATCCGATGAGCCATCGGATCGTAGACCTCTAACTTGCGAGTCTACGCCATGGCACGCTGATAAGCGGGTAAGAGAGCCAGCTCGGCCAATAAATCCTGCAGTTATGGGCCAATGGGCCCTTGGAGTCCAGAAGAGCGTCGAACGCAGTATGGGTTGCCTACTCAAAGTGACGAATAGTAAAACCCCAAACTGGCGGTTCCTGTTCAAGGTTTCGCAGTTGTAGGCCAATGGGCCTTGGGTCCCGGAAGAGCGTCGAGCACAACCTACCACAACAGTTGTAATGCTAGTACCTAACGTAATCTATTACTATAGTTATAACTTAATATATTTACTATAGTATACCTTAATAATATCCTAACCTACTTAGAAACCCTTGAGGAATATAGGAAGTATATGTGAGGGGTTATTGGCAGGAGTCAAGATAGGTTCGAACAATGAGGTATATATTGATATGAGACGAATCCTTAAGGAGCTGTCGGCTCCTTAGGGGAGGATATATATATATATGGAGGCACGTGATCTGACTGAGGTGTCCCCAGTGGTTCACCGAAGGGTGTCCTTGAGGGAAACACCCGTGACAGTATATTTATAAGGGAGCTAGTACTACTAACCTAGACCTTAAAAAGTGTAGCTAATAACTTAGTAGTACTAGCTATAGTAGTATAGAATATATAGTAGGGACTTAGTAGTTTAGAGCTCGTTAGAGGGGAGATAACTACTAGTACTAGTAGGGGGAGTATAGAGCTAACTTATATATATATCCTCCTCTAAGGAGCCCCCAGCCCCTTGAGGATTCGTCTCATATTAATATACACCTTATTCGAACCTATCTTGACTCCTGCCAATAACTCCTCACAATTAATCACATCAATCTTTTCAAGTAACCATTAAATCTAATACTAGTATGTAAGTTAACTAGAGTGAAAGATTTGAGGATGTAGATTTATAGTGTTCTACTACTATAGATACTATTTTTACGTGCAGTTTATAAGATAATAGAGTCCTATGAGGAATCTAACAAAGCCCATTTACATCGAAATATTTTTATTTTTCTGGTTACTTATATATTGTACATATAAAGGATTCTTATTCTATTGGGTGTATTTAATGGATGCTGTTATTTTACGCTAAGATATCTGAAGAATACTTGGGCAACTTATTTGCAGTCTTCGATATGAGATGCAAATTTAAATACGTCCTAAGGAAACAGTATAGTCATTCTGCGTACCAACTACCTAAACCCCTGTCTATCCATAATCTGAGCCTCACCTAGATCTAGGGTAATTATCTTTCGGCGAAAGATTGTTTTGAGCTATCATATATTCAAATATCTGGTTTGCCTCTTCGCTGTGAAGCTGTAAACATTTGTCTAAGAAATCTCTTTTATGTTCATTGTTTGCAAGAGTTGGATCGAGACCAATTCTCCAAATGACGTAATCAAACCTTCCAAAACACGCCGAGAGATAGAATGGAGAAACAAGGAAGAAAGTTCCGATAGAAGCGCCATTCTCAATTCTCTCACATTTCCCCATAATAACTGTTTGCTGATTCAACAGCTGCGAATCTTCCATCTCTAATGTCCCTGCTCTTCCAAACTTGCTAGCAATAACCGAATCGAGGCAAGATAGATATCGAAACGGTGCGCATAACCCAAAGTTGTCGGAAATTAACTTAGTTGCGAACCTGGCCCAGAAGCTAAGATTCGAGACTTCATCTATGGTCCGTAAGTGTGCAAGGAATATTTGAGGAACTGCGTCCGTTATATCAAACCCGATGAGATTTTCTTCCATCTCTCTGTCTAGCCTCTTTTTCAAGAAACTCAGGAACCGAGCGGTGGGTAAAAGCGATGCACTTTCCCATAAAAGACGTATCCCTAGCCTCTACCAATCCTCTGCAAAACCCATTCAGCCTCTTCTTTGCTGTAATCCCCAGGACCATCAGATTGGTTTGTGAGTATCAAAACACGAGTTCCATTGAGAAGCGTCGGTTTTTATCGTAGTCTTCCAAGAAGATGCACGGAAGCAGAAACATCCGTTCTCCGTAATGCTTCTTTATATAATCCATCAATGCAAAGATCTGATATGCTCTTTTCAGCGCTGGCTTGCGCACGGTTGCAAGAAGATGCTCAAATAGTAACTCAAGCTCATCGGGGAGCGATTCGGGTATGGCCTCAAAGGTACCAAAATCCTGGTCGTCCTCAATGTACTCGCGGAAAGCCTTGACCACCAGCGCCACCCAAAAGAAAATTCCATCAGACCTACTGCTGATTTCAGAAACCAGTCGACTTTTTTGTTCCTCATTCTTTAAGTCTTGGAGCATATCGCGAGCATATTGTTCCATATCTAATCTTGTAAGATCTTGGAGACGGAGGCGTTTCTCTGACGGAAATGCATTTTCAAACACGTTATACTCCCTACTTGAAACACAGATTTTCACACCACCCCCAGAAATATGCACCCACTCCTTGAGTGTGCGTACCAAGACCTTGTAATCATTCTGGAGAGTCTCTTCATACTCATCTAAGCCGTCAATGAAGAAACAGAATACATACGCATTGTATGTATCTTCCTGATCGAAGACTTTTCTGACGGCTTCGTGAATCTCCTCGTCATTAAATTGAGAGTCTTGCTGAACCTGCCATGGGCAGGTGATAAGCTTTTGGTATTGGCCTGGGAATATGGAAGCAATAAGACTGGCGGGGGGTTACTACGATCAAGTGATAAGTGATAAGAGTATCTCCGCGTAGCCTTAGTAATAAAATAGTTTCAAGATTCAAATATATCTTGAATAAATCTTTATGTATTATAATTTTGAGTATAGATATAGTAACAAACCAGGGTAGCTCGACACCTCACATCACACACGAGCAACCCTAGCCCCAGTATATCTCTTAGTGGCGCTTTCTTCCTTACTCTATCTATCTTTCCTTCTTCAACCGGTTTTAACCCTGCTAACCTAACTCATAGAAAGTTTCCAACAAGCGTAAAACTATCGTAGAACTACTCAGCCTAAGGAGCCTTCTCCTCCGATCGAGAGCACGCCTAACAAGAGAGTTCATCGACGCACCAAGTAGAAAGCTAATGGAGTTGAGCGTGAGGTAGTCCAGATTAGCTCTTTATCTCTTGCCGATGCTCTACTTCCTGCAAATACTGGTTTAACCCCTTAACGCTCGACACCTGCCAGCGTTTTAGAGCCCCTTATTGGTGCGAACGAGCGCCTTGCTGGTAAGCAGGTGGTGCAGCCTAAAAGTAATTCTCTACCTAGGTCTATTCTTAAAGCCTCTTTATTTCCTTTAGTTTTAAAGGCTCGAGCTTATAGTTCTACACTGATACTAATCCCCCATACGGCATCCTTTTTATTACTGCCTCGTTAGAGCATGCTCTATCCTTATTTTGATGCGCTCGCTAACGTCTAGGATTTATAGGTAGGTAGTATTGAGATTGATATAATATTAAGATAGTACTAATCTCGTCACGCTGTTTAGAGTAGATAGTGATAATAAAGAGATAGTATTGATATAGCGTTGATAGAGACTAGTATTAGCTAGTCACGCTATTGAGCTGGTCACGCTGTTAGCACGATGTTAAAAGGCAGGTAGTTAGTGTTGAGTGTATTTAAGTGACGAGATCTTAGTAAGGAAAAGGTCTTAGCACATCTCAGATCTTCTCTCCTTCAATAAATACTCAACTTTAAGGGCTGCGCGTAGTATAAGGATGTGCAGCTCGCTAACAAGTCTATAGATCTCTCCCCCGCAACCTTCTCCTGCGTGAATCTCCTATGTGCACGCAAAGAGAGAGAGAGATGGTAAGAGAGTAGCGTGTGAAGGAAAGTACTGATCTACTCCTGCCTATTTCTCTAACATTGCTCTAACGCTCTGTTGAAATTGATACCGTGACAAGCTTAACACTACCTAGGTATGATGAGCTCAACGGCGTAACTAGCTAGCAGCGTGACGGGCTAGAACTAGGGGCAGACCCTATCACACTCAACATCATGACAACTTAAACATTATTTGAATTTGAACACGATTCTAACATAACCATGTCACTAAGTCACAGAACCCTTGGCGCGGTACGGTCTTGACGGGCGCGCACGGCCCTACAACTTAATAAATACGAGCTCCTTCGTAGCTGCTGATTAATCAGTCGCATTGCCCACCGAGTGTGCAGTTTCTCATCTCACGTTCTCAGTTTCCTGCAATATTGGTACCAGTCCTGCCTCGTCGGTTAATTTGAGTGATTCTTGCATGATTTCCAATACTTGCTCAAGATGGTACACGGTGACTCTCGAAGCATGCTACCCCGCACTGGGCTTGCTCCATTACTAGCCAGTCTCGACTTGCCGGGTGAAATCCAGTTGCCAGACGGTCGAATTCACTCAACCGGAAATGGAGAGCCTAGCTATCGCATCATTTTCCGTACCAAGAAATCCCTTCGGACGCCAATGACAGAGCTTAGCATTGCAGAGGCTTTTGTCAGAGGCGAAATCGGTGTTGACGGAGATCTGAGCGTGCTGTTTGGTGTAAGAGAGCGAATACAGGACAAAATGCCATTGCAGCAGAAGATTCAATTCCTCTACGACTTTTTTCGGACGACTGCAAAGATGAATACTAAAGCTGTCGACGAACATTACAGCCGTGGTGATGACTTTTATCTGACTTTCATCGACAAACGATTCCGATTCTACTCGCACGGACTCTTTCAAAGGCCAGACGAGAGTATTGAGGACGCTTCAGAGCATAAGCTTGAATCTATGTTTCACGGGCTTGGTCTCAAAGCTGGCATGCGACTGCTCGATATTGGTGGAGGATGGGGCGGTGTAACACAGTATTGCGGTCCACGCGGAATACACGTCACGACTTTGACCATTGCGAAAGATTCACACAAGTTCATTAGTCGTCTTATTGAAGAGAAGAACCTTCCTGGTTGCGTCTTTCTCGAAGATTTCCTCGACCACAAGCCAGTGGAACCGTACGATCATGCTGTCATGTATGGCGTTATCGAACACATCCCAAACTACCGTCGGTTTGCACGCAGTGTTTGGAAAGTTTTGAAACCTGGCGGGAGGTTATATCTCGACGGCTCAGCTGCAGTAGAGAAGTTTGTAGTGAGCTCATTCACTCGCGAGTATATCTGGCGTGGCACACATACGTACATGACCCTTCAAGATGTTCTTGCTGAGATGCTCTACCATGGTTTTGAAATTGCTGAAGTTGCCCGAGAAACTCGTGATTATGAACTTACAATGCTGGAGTGGGCAAAGCGTCTTGATGCAGCAAAGGAAGATATCATTGCTCAATGGGGTGAGGAGACATACCGAGTGTTTCGCTTGTTCTTATGGGGTGGCACGCATGCCTTCAAGGCGAATACTTTGCAGGCATATCACTTCGTTGCAGAGCGAACATCGAGTCCTGGGCCTCGACCTTCTATAATCCGAAGGATAACTCAGTTTGTCGGCAATCTTCGATAGGACCCAGGTAGCTCGTCAGCTCTCGGGACACAACCTAGCTAATTCCGGAGAGGATACGATTATGTCCTCTTCTTCATTCCCTATTTCTTTAAGCATGTGTCTAAGCTGAAGAAGCTATTAGCGATACTATGCATGTCGTGACAAGATAGCGTTTAGCCGTGAATCTCCCTCTTAACTACTTAGATACAGCATAGGTCATGCCAAAGGCATTTCGTGCGCCGTTACAGAGCGATAAATCCGAAGTTCAATCCAGGTCAAAGTTTGACGAATAACAGCCCTCCTCTTTACAAGAGAAAACCATCAACAGGATTTGTGATTCACGCACTGTTACATCTGATCTGCGTATCTCAAATATTGATGCAGGTTTTCTAGTCAACGCTACCAAACAGAGCTGAACAAGTGACTCAGTATTGGATTCAGCTTAACATGATGGGCATATATGTATAGAACATATTCACGCCTACAGTATGAAGCTAAAGATTTTGAAGCGAGTCTGAGCGGAAATCAACGAAATCAACGCCGACTACTTCAATCCTCTGACTATGATGCTACACGCTTTTATTTTATGATATTGCCGAACAACGGAGCCTTGACTCACCTCACCCTTGTTGGCACCCTCTACATTCTCGATGTAAGAAACAATCTCAGTACAGAGTGCACGTGTCGCTTTGGCAAATTAAGATGTGGCACCCGCAAAGTATATATCCCCAATATTTCCTTCCCCGCTGACATTATACCCGCATATTATGGGTATCCCGAGTCACCGCTAATTGTGTAGCTGTACGCCCCCCCCCCCCCAAAACGATACGATGTCGATCTCTTTAGACATGTACTTCAAGATAAGAAGCCATTTAGCACCATGTGTTTCGATATCCTGCGTTGACAGGCTGAAGGAGGTACTTGGAAGCCAGAGCACACACTCTCCTCCTTGTTTGCGTCCTTGATGTCTGCGATTGTGTCATGTACGTAACTTCTGGATACAATATCGAAATGTTTCAGCTAACCTTGTACCTCCACTATTAGTCTATGTCACACGGCAAACTGGTGGAGACCGACCAGAAAACGTATCCATGGAAAACTCCTTGCAATCAAACAAGAAGCCAAGAAGACTTATGAGCAGCATAAGAATCATTTACCAGAAGTTTCTCAGGTTCCACTCGTTCAAACAACAACGGCACCTACAAAAAGTCTTTTTGAACCCCAAAAATTCATAGCTGGATAGCCTGAGACCATCATCAACACTAGTATACCTATGCCGACGAGGCTACATTGTGAGAGGAGACGCCCACCCCCTTACCGATATGGAAGAATGATAGTATAATGCCAGCTTATCCATCGCTGACTCATTTTGTTAGTACTCCTGGTCCTTCCTCAGTGCGATTTATCCGCGATGCAACAGGCGGGACTAATTCGGGGTGGTATTTCCGGCAGTGTTTTAGTCGTGCGTCTGGACGTCTGAAGATTAGAAAATTTGTAGAGCTAGGTTTCTATACTTATTAGGTTTAGATAAGCACTATAGCTTCTTAAAAACCTTTCCCCATAGTTTGCATCGAGCCAATCAAAGTAAGATTTTAGTCCCATCATCCACAACTAGCGATGATTAAGAATTATTAGCTGCTTAGAAAACTGCTTCCCCTTATCATGTAATGCTTTTCAGGGATGCAATTTCAATCGTTCATTTTATTCACATTGGGTGTTCACATGCTGCCTAAATATCACAACGTCTATGGATGGAAGGATGAAGTATAGGAGATCGCGGGGGTAGCTTATCCTCGTCAAGTATCCGTTTCTTGAAAATATTAGTTTAGTGATGATGCTGAGACATCTCATATTGTAGGTCGCTTCTAAATTTATGTTGGAGTGTCCAGTGACAAATGGTCCAATGCTAAGCATCTCAATACGTAAAATACGACTGCAATTCTACCTAGGTATTGTCGCAATATTGTGAATGAAACTCTCCAACACATTTATATGAATTATATATTCACATCCATTGCAAGCTAGCCGCTGGCTACGCTCTCTACAGCTCTAGTTGTGCGAGTACGAAAGTAGCTAGGTAGGTATTGTATTTTTCTGAGATGGGTTTCAGTAGAAGGCTGATCAAAGAAGAGAACCAGTAACCAACCTTTTATGGTCATTTTTGAATGGGCCAAAGCGAAAATGAGCATCTTGCGTCGTTTGGAGACATCACCAGTGTCCATTGAATCTTTTGAGATATTCATAGAATCCCTGCTCTGTTTTTTAGGACGAAGTTACCGTATTTATCTCTACGCGTCAAGTATATGCGTAGAATAATTGCGCATAGATAGTAAATGAAGTACTGGTTCCCGGTATAAAATTTGACCAAAAGTGGGAAATGAGATTAGCAAACCGATAGAAGACACAATTTGGCACCATAGTATGCCGTACCGAAAATAATGCCGAGTCACAGAAGTTCCAAAATTACTTAACTGGCTTATTTGGTGCGAGGTTGTTGAATTTATCAAGTAATTAGCGACACTAGAGTTATGAGACATCACATGGGAGTAGTCAATAAAGATAATTTTAATGAGGCATTGACACGATAAGAGTGAAGATCAAGATGACCATATTAAGAATAATGATAGACTGGATTGTGCTGAGAGTGGCTACGGATAAAGACCTAATACAACTACCGAGCACCCAGGTAGTAAAGCAATTTTCCTATGTAGATTCTACTTCTTTTGCACAAGGTGGGTCGTTGCAATTACGTTGTCCTGAGCGTCAAGCTCGAAGGCCGTGTAATGCATACGCTTATCGGCATCAGACTGGTGCGCAGATTCTCTGGATTGTATTGTAAGCATGCAATCTTATGCTGCAAGAAACACCGATAAACTTACTTCATAGCCACCTTGACAGTGCGATTGTTTAACTTATGGCTGTTCTGCATGAGCGCCTCGGTGAAGCCGTCCTTGACTGCAGTGGATGGGAACCCAGCTGGGCGGGTCCAAAGAGTTGTCTTGTCAACGACTTCGAGGGCCAAAGTCTTGCCATTGGCCTGGATGTTCTTGATGAAGGCGCTGCGGACGTATGCCATGTTTGACGATATCAGATATTACTGGACGGCGATAGGGGTGTTGAAAAGGTGGTGTCTTTGGTACTGGACGAAAGCTGAGATTCATATTAATATTAGCTAGTGAAAGCAGTCCCGCACTCAGAGTAGGAAACCCATACAAATCAGGGAACGTGGACGTTTGGGGGAACAAGTAAGAAGCACAGGACGTAAAGAATACTCTTGATTAGAATGGGAGCAAACTACTTTGAAAAGATGATCACAGGGTACAGATGAGCGCTTTTATGCTGCCAAAATTGCGGCGAAGCAGTTGCTGGCCCTGGGCGCTTTCAGGGCGGCTTAATTGCTCACCACTGAAAACCAAAGCCAATAGTTCCAGGCTTTGGCGCAGAGCTGGATCTCATGAGACTGAGGCTGGGAGACACAGTTTCTGTGTTGGCCATGTTTGAGATGCAACAGGAGAAGGCAAAGCAGTAACAGGCAACCTTGGAAGATTCATTTGGCTAGGGTCAAAATAACATTCCTACTCATGGAAAAAGCCTGTGTATATTAATCTGGGCAGACTCCCTACTACTAATATTCAGTATAAAGCAGAAGATGATATGGTTCATGATTATGGCAGGGATCAATACAAGCCCATGTTCTCCATTAGTCACGTTGAGCGCTTGTTGCCATCCAAGCTCTATTTGATTGGTGGAGAGGAGCTTGGACCCCAAAACTCAAAATGAGTGATTGCTGCCTTGCATGTCATTACGCGCCGAACCACGCCTCGTTCTGCTAGAAGCCCTTGAACCATATCCCATTTGCGACCTTTGCCACTCCTAGTGCTCTATATAAACAGTAAAAATTGCTCAAAGTTTTTTTAAGTTCATTGTATCATCATCATATCAATATGTCCGCCACTACTATGTCGCGAGCCGCCGCGATCACACGAGCGGTAGGTCAGTCAGGCCGTCGATATCTTGTCGAACGGATTTTGCAGGATAAGCCTGGGAATCAAGGTCGTGTATATCTGGCAAAGTGAGTGCACCCAAGCTACGGAAGTCTATCCACCATAAAAATTCTAACAAGATTTCAGATCTGGAGACCAAAAATATGTCTTAAAAAGTGTCACCCCACGTGACTTTGAGTACTTTCAAAACATGTTTAACGACCTTCGGAGCTCACCGTACATACGCGTGTCCGATGATGCTATACCTGATGAATCAATGTTTGCCTATAAATATCTTCGGGATCACCTTCTTTTTTTTCCCCAGGATAAAGAGGTTCCGCTGTCGACAACCAAAAGAATTCTCCGTGATGCTCTTCGAGGGATTGCCACAATGCACGCAAAAGGCATCGTACACACTGATATTAAAGCAAACAATATCTTAATAGATTGGAAGGATAAAAACAACAAGATAATAGTTGAGAAGGTGCAAGTGGCTGATGTCGAGGATGCAGCGTATGTGCCTGAGGACTCTGTCATCCGGGGACGACAAGTTGGTAATTGGATGTGGCGAAGCCCAGAGGCGCATGCATCCGCTGATGTGCATAAACCATCAGACATGTTCTCTTTTGGCCTCGTAGTAAGTCTTGCCACAGTCTGGCCAATATATCAAACAACTAAAAAGTGAATTTACAGTGTATCTATGCGGTTACGAAGCAAGTCGTACTCGCAGTAGATGAAGATGAAATTCCAGAGGGGATTGAACTCTTGGATATTGTACTCGAACGTCAACTTTCTTATTTTTCCGATTTCGAGGGCATCCAAGGGTTAATACAGTACCTCGGCGAAAGCCCTTGGGCTCAACTTATCGCCATGATAGCAGCAGACTTTAATGCAGATAATCCAAGGCGACCATTTGAAATATGGGAAGGGGAGGGTATAGATCCCGACTTCAAGGATCTGATTGTACGAATGATGAATGTGGATCCTAGGCGGCGGTTGACAGCCCAGGAGGCATTGGCGCACAAATGGTTTGCAGAAGCTGTGTAATTTCTTTGTATCAAAATTTTGTGTATTGACCATATGATCACTCTAACACCAAAAAAACGTTGTTTATGGTTTCTGTGACATCTGCAAAGCACCGGAAGGTAAAAAGTCAAACATCAGTATGAACAGTGTGCTAGGGAGTAAGAGCTATTGGAACTATTGTAGCAAATGGGCAAAAAAAGGTAAGTCCAGCGAGTGTAAGTTCTAATTCTTGTTAGGCGTCTGAAAGACCTCAGCCCCACAGGTGACACGGCAGTCGTCCTCATTCATCTATTATTTTTCTCCATTACCATCTCTTCACAACCCAGATTAGCAAATATGGAATAATACTTAATGGGTAATCCCCATTCTTCAGAATCTGCTAAATAACTTTGCAGCAGCCTCTTGATCCTATCAAAAATTATAAGCAAATCGAGGGTCTTCCGACCAACATGCCTGAATCACCGCTTTGAATTTTGTCGCTACCATATCAATAAAACCTTGGCTTTCTGAGATGTTTCTTAGTATTTGCAATTGCAACATGATGAATACCACATGCCAAGAGGAGTATGCCAGTTGCTCGGGGAATGTAGGCTTCAAGAACTTATTCATGGTGACCTTCATCGCAGTGCCCAACCGAACCACACTTGAAATGGCGGAGTTTGAAACCATCATCGATGCCCATGCTACTGGTTTTCAATTTCCCATGAGTGTACCCAAGGATTTCGAGTCATTCTAGCGTATTCGGTATTAATTGTATCCAAAGGAGATGCATTCTTGTCGGTTGGTGGCTCCCTAGACCAGGTTTGAGTCTTTCTGTTGTAAACATTACAGACGCTCTTGATAACCTTCTGGAAAGGGCGACTCGCATTCTGATGCTACTGTTACTCTTGCGAGAAGAGCATGTGATACTGATGCTAAAGATATATGACGACATGCCGTCAGGCATAAAACGGGGGTGCTACAAATTGGAGGCTATAGATTAGGCTATTCAACAAGACGTTGAAAGTACGACGAGTTTGTAAAGTGTAGGGCACCTGAAATGCAACAGGGCAAAGATGACGCGAAAGAAAAAACAAAAGAGAAAATATGTCACCACCTACAACAAGTTGCCTAACTACAGCATGAAGAGTTGGTGTTCAAGGGCTGAACCATAGCAACTTACCTGCATGTGGCACAACGCCGAAGCCTCACAACTATACACTGCGATTGGGAAGTTGCGTATTAATAAATAGATTCCATTGCTATGGAGTATGAGTAAACTTACATTTGGGAAATAGAACGAAGATAAGCCGATGACCAATCCGAACGAGCATTTTGTCGCCGCCAAATCGCAAACCGGGTGAGGGTATTGGAACAAACTTCTCTAAACATCAAAATATCTTAACAGGGTGTGGTCAAATATATCGCAAACGATATTGTTTTACCAGATTCCATCACTATTCCATGCTATTGGCGAGCGCCCAGAGACTGTCGAGCTTGCTCCGTGCAAGTAGTTCACGGGCCTCACCGGCGGTCTCGCACATTTTTGAGCCCCATCTACGGAATGAGTGCTGCTTTACCTCGCCTTCAAAGATCAGAATACACTTGTTGGACGAATGATCTTTCAAGTTGCCCTGTTCATCTGTGGCATGCATCCAGCGAGGATCTGATGCTTGCTTATCAGCCTGTGTTTCCGTTGGTGGTGCATTATCCTGCCAGTTGATGCGTTGGAGCATGAGCTTCTTGTACTTGGTGACAGCGTGGAGGCCGCCTTCGATGATGACGAGATTCAGTTCGGGATTGAAAATGGTGACACCTGAGAGGCTCAGTTGTTTTGCGTTCAGGTCAATCTGGTATCTGTGTTTGCCGTATGCTAGGGTATTGATTTTAAAGACACACATGTGGAGACCCTTCTGTGCGTCTTTTGCTTGATTTGCTGCGAGTTTGGCATGTTGTTGCTCCTTTGAAAGTTTCCGGTCTTGATTTGCAGTAACATGGTCGTCATTACGTTGCTGAATCTGGGACTCAACGAGCATCTCTACAGCAGTTGGATCTGCAATGGCCTGCTCGCCCATAACGCGCATCATGTTTCCACGCTTGACCTTCGGTGGTGGAGGCGGCTCCAGACCGAGACGAACTTTTGCTTGGTGTTCCTTGAGATCGGCTGCACGCCGCATTCTCCGCAACTTCTGTTGCTCCTTTGTTGTAAGATACATGGGCTTGACCTCCACTAGTCGTTGATCCTGTGGTGCTTTGAGGAGTGGGGGATGCTGTACGTAGATCGTGATGATGGAGTCTTCACTGTCGATTTTGACCTTTTCGGGTTCGTTGATGCATTCGTATGTTTTCTCACTGACAATACCCTCATCCCACCATTCTATATCGGGAGGTTGTTGGACCAGAAAGCCGCGCTCACTGTTCTCATCCAGGCCTGCGCGACGCGCCTGCAAGGCCAACATCTTCTTAATTTGCTCCAAGCGACTCTGAGCACGTAACTTGGATGCCTGATCAAGGTATTTACCGTGTTCATTGAACACAATAGCCCTGGGCACGCGACCTCGAACCTGGCCCGCTGACTTTGGGTCATAGTATGGGTTTTCCAGCTCTTCATCTTGTGGTTGATTTACTTTGGCGACTGGCGTCTTTGTTTTCGCTTCGACGACGGGGGTTTCTGAGCGACGGTTGCCCTGTGTTGTTGGGAACTTTGGTGCAGTAGAATCGGGGGCTGTAGATTTCATTTCACCTCTCACAGCCGCCAACCTGGCCTTCATAGCCTCGAGCCTGGCTGCAGATGTACTAGCAGCATCAGTACCAGCAGGCGCTGCAGGTATGGGGGATGCGCCATTAGTAGCAGCCTCGGTCTTTTTAGCAGCGAACCGGGCAGCTATCTCAGCAGCCTTTGCCCTCGCAGCAGCAAGCGCATCTGCTGGTTTTGCGCGCTTGACTTGGCCATTTGGGCCTTGGCCGTCGGGGTGTGGACGCTTTTCGACCATGGTGATGTTGTAAAGAAGATATGATAGAAATGCGATGGTTGATGTCAAGGGTGACGCGGAATGGCAAGCACTAGTTTGGTCTTGGCGCGCCGGGTAAATACCGGCCAAACTTTTCTTGACGCCAAAAAAACTCCCCGCAAAAGTTCGAGCTCATGTTCAATGCAACTGAACGCCTTTGCGCGCGAAGTATCTGAAAACCTAGGCGCGATAAATTAGTTACCGGTCGCCTATCATGAATACTCACCAGCCGACGTCTTCCGCCATCCAGAGCGTTCAATTTGGGTTTCTGTCTGCCCATGACATTCGAACACTCTCAGTGAAGCGCATTACAAACCCAACAACGTTCGATTCCCTATTACATCCAGTATCTGGTGGTTTGCACGATGCTGCGCTAGGCGCATTTCTAGACAATCCGTGAGCTCGCCCACATCTTGTATAAGGCAATCAATACTAATTACCTTCACAGCTGTAAAACATGCGGTCTCACAACCATGCTTGGCTGCCCGGGCCATTGCGGCCACATCGAGCTACCCGTACCTGTATATCACCTCACTTTCATAGATCAGTTGCTACGCTTGCTGCGAGGCAAGTGCGTGTACTGTCACCAGTTCAGAATGGCCCGTACACAAATCAATGAGTTCGTCTCCCGACTACGGTTGATACGATGCGGTCTTGTACGGGAAGCAAACGAAATGCACGAACACATTGATCTCAGCAAGGGCAAAACTGGGAAGCGCAGCGCAGATGATTCGGAATCAGATGATGACAACGAGGATATTATCGGACAACGGAACAACTATGTCAAAAAGTGCCTAAAGCGGGCTGGCATCTCTAAGCACGATGCAAGATCAATTAAGGAAAAGAATGATACTACATCCGATGCCCGGCGACAGGTACTGAAAGAGTTCTATGCGCAGCTCGTAGTGGGACAGAAGTGCAGGAACTGCCAAGGTATCAATCCAACATATCGCAAAGACCGAGGAATCAAGATTTTCCGCAAGAATCTTAGCAACAAGCATAAGCAGCAGATGGCACAAGCTGAAAAGCGCTTTCAAAACCCGCTAGACATACTTGCACGACGAGATGCAAAGGCAAACAAGCAACCAGTTCATGCAGATGAAGGTGTAGCTGATATGGACCCCGAGTCAGACGATGATGAGGGTATTGAAATGGACATCGACGATGATGAGGGGTCACTCGTGGCTACCGAGGCGAGGGTGAAGCGAAAATCGCAAACGGCAGCTGACGCAGCAGATGCGCAGGAATATATAACTGCCGCAGAAGTCAGAGCAGCAATGACACTACTGTTCGAACATGAGTCAGATATGGTCCGGCTACTATACTGTCCATACGCTGGAAAGTCGACTGACAAACTGAGCGCTGACATGTTTTTTATGGAGGCGGTTGTGGTACCACCTAACAGGTATAGGATGGAAGATAAGACCGGGGATTCTATTGCAGAGTCGCCAAAAAACAACCTCTATAAAGGCATTCTGAATGCGTGCGACGCGATGCGCCAGATCAGCAATGAGATAAAAGGTCAGGAAAATGAGGCTGGATACCGACGCCGAAATTTCGACGATTTGCAGACACAATGGGTGAATCTCCAGGGATCTGTGAATGCTCTAATCGATCGTGATGCGAACCCTGTACAGGGTCGAGCTGGTGCAAACAATGCAGATGGCATAAAGCAGCACCTTGAAAAGAAGGAGGGCCTTTTTCGAAAGAACATGATGGGCAAACGTGTCAATTTCGCTGCCCGTAGTGTCATTTCACCTGACCCAAACATCGAGACCAACGAGATTGGAGTGCCGCCAGTCTTTGCGATGAAACTAACTTTCCCCGAACCTGTCACTAACCACAATTTCTATGACCTCAAGGAAGCTGTGCTCAATGGCCCTGATAAGTGGCCTGGGGCCGTGGCAATCGAAAATGAAACTGGCCAAGTCATTGCACTGCGGAAAAAAAATTATGAAGAACGACTAGCACTAGCGAACCAGCTACTTGCGCCTTCAAGTTCGAACGCGAATGGATCTAAGAACAAGAAAGTTCATCGTCATCTGAACAATGGCGATGTTGTGATTATGAATCGACAACCGACACTGCATAAACCATCCATGATGGCTCATAGAGCCCGGGTTCTGCCTGGAGAGAAAACGATTCGTATGCACTACGCCAATTGCAACACGTACAATGCGGATTTCGACGGTGATGAAATGAACATGCACTTCCCACAGAACGAGCTTGCTCGTGCTGAGGCAATGACTATCGCGGATACTGACCATCAATACCTCTCCGCGACAGCCGGGAAACCTCTACGTGGCCTGATTCAGGACCATATTTCCATGGGAGTCTGGCTGACGAATAAAGACACATTCTTCACTCGCGAAGAATACCATCAGCTATTATACTCATGCTTACGGCCGGAAGATGGACATACCACATCTGGGAAACTTGAGACAATTGATCCTGCCATATGGAAGCCTCGACCGCTTTGGACCGGCAAACAGATCTTTACCAGTGTTTTGAAGAACATTAAACCCGCGGAGTATCAAGACCTAACCCTCACATCCAAATCATCCACCAACGGCAAATTGTGGGGTCCAAACAGTGAAGAGAACATAGTCATCATTAAAGACGGCCAACTCCTTTGCGGTATCATGGACAAGAGTCAGATTGGGCCCGCTGGAGGTGGTCTGATCAATGGTATTTATGAAGCATATGGGGAAACGATTGCTGGCCGAGCCCTGAGTATTATTGGTCGCCTACTCACAAAGTTGCTTCATATGCGCGCGTTCTCTTGTGGTGTAGAAGACTTGATTTTGACAGAAGAAGGCGACAAAGCCCGTCTTGCGGAACTAACCAAGGCCCAAGAAGTAGGCTTTGGTGTAGCCACGACCTATGTCACCATGGATGCCAGCAAGATTGAACCAACGAACCCTGAGCTAAGGAGGCGTATGGAGGCTGTCCTACGTGATGACTCCAAACAGCAAGGCCTCGATGTACTCACTAACACGGCGAGCGGTAAGGTATCGTCAGCAGTGACCGTAGCTTGTCTTCCCGGGCAACTGATCAAACCATTCCCAAAAAATCAAATGCAGGCAATGACTGGTTCAGGAGCTAAGGGAAGCATAGTCAACGCCAATCAGATTTCATGTAATCTTGGCCAACAGGTTCTTGAAGGTCGTCGCGTGCCTGTGATGGTCAGTGGTAAAACATTACCATGCTTCAAACCTTTCGAGACAAGTATACGAGCTGGTGGATACATTGTCAACCGCTTCTTGACTGGTATCCGGCCACAGGAGTATTATTTCCACATGATGGCTGGTCGAGAAGGACTTATCGATACCGCCGTCAAGACTTCACGCTCCGGTTATCTACAGAGGTGCATTGTCAAGGGTATGGAAGGTTTGCACGTCGAATACGATACCTCAGTGCGCGACTCTGACGGAACCATGGTACAATTCCTCTATGGCGAGGACGGCCTCGATACAACAAAGCAAAAGTATCTCAATGACTTCAAATTTCAAGCCGAAAACTTCCTTTCGCTCGCTCAAACGCTGCGGACCCAGGAAGCATTCGCGCAGGTCTTTAGCCCGGAGGCTACGGAGCACAACAAGAAGGCTGCAAAGAAGGCTCGCAAGGGTGCTGTTGCTGCCATTGACCCAGCCCTTGCAGTGTATACACCTTCTCGGCACAGTGGAAGCACATCGGAGACATTCTTGCAAGCAAAGAAAGATTACTGCGAATCAAATCCGGATAAACTACTTAAGAATAAGAAGAAGGATACAGAGGGAGAGATTCTCAGGAAGAGCTTCGAGCAGATGCTTGATCTGAAGTATCTGAGATGCCTGGTAGAACCTGGTGAAGCTGTGGGTGTCGTCGCTGGCCAGTCAATTGGTGAACCTTCGACGCAAATGACACTCAACACTTTCCATTTGGCTGGTCACGCCGCGAAGAACGTGACGCTTGGTATTCCGCGCCTGCGAGAAATTGTTATGACTGCCAGTGCCAAAATCTCGACGCCTGGTATGCAGCTATACCCGCACTCTGAGCTGTCCAAAGAAGACAACCAGAGGTTTGCCAAAAGTATCACGAGGTTACCACTCACTGCTGTGTTGGACAAAGTTACCGTCACGGAATCAACCGGTCAGGGTATAGAGTTCAGTCAAGCAAGAACCTATACAATCCGACTAGAATTTTACCCTGCAAAAGAATACACGCAAGAATACGCCATCAAAGTCCGCGATGTTGCGGAGTCTATAGAACAGAAGTTCTGTCCACGTCTACAGAAGATTATCCGCGCCGACCTTAAGAAGAAGGGCGAGAACAAATCTCTATCAACCGCAAATTCCGCCGGAGCTGTGCCCACCATCGGCGCATCCTCGGGACTGTCGTGCAGCAGACCGTCGATGAAGCCGACGATGCCGCAGCTGTCAACAATGAAGGCGGCCCCGAAGACGACGATAGCGATGATGGTGAGGGTGAAGGTGATGCTACCTCCGCGAAACAACGTGGCCGTCGCGAAGACAGTGTAGGCTACGAAGAACCTGAAGAGGAGGAACAAGCCATCAATAATGCACTTGACCGCGAGGAAGCATCTTCAGATGACGAAACTTATGGCGGCAGCCCCAAGCCGTCTCGGAACGGGACCCCCGAGCCTGATTCTGACGATGACAATGAGCAACTCCTTGTTCCTACGGATGAAGCCTCTGACGTCCGAAAAGACCGTATTCTCAACGCCAACAAAGATATTTTCGATTTCAAGTTTGACGACCGCAAAGGCGTTTATTGCGAAATCACCTTCGAATTCTCTTCCTCCACGCCTAAACTACTGATGCTGAATCATGTCGAAGCCGCAGCAGACTTCTCCACCATCCACGTCATCCCGGGCATCACTTCCGCTGTTTACGCCGCAGGCAAAGACGTCGAAGAGCCCGTCATCATGACTGAAGGCTCCAACCTCCTCGCCATGCGCGAATTTGGAAACATCATCGATGTAAACCGCATCTTCACAAACGATATCGTCGCTATGCTGAACCTTTACGGTGTGGAAGCATGTCGTGCTACTATTGTGCGCGAAATACACGCCGTCTTTTCCGGTCACGGTATCGCTGTTGATCTACGTCATCTCAACTTGATCGCAGACACTATGACGAAGGGCGGCGGGTTCACGCCGTTCAACCGTATCGGTCTCAAAGCCAACGTGAGTCCGTTCATGAAGATGAGTTTCGAGACGACGGTTGGGTTTTTGAAGGATGCTGTGCTCGAGCGGGATTGGGATGATTTGGCGAATCCGAGCGCGAGGATTGTAGTAGGACGATTGGGTAGGCTTGGAACTGGTGCGTTTGACGTTCTTGCGCCGGTGAGGGTTGTAGATCCGCTTAAGCAGGAGGTTTTTACAGATGACGTTGTTGTGGAGGGTGCAGAAGAGGACGTGGAAATGCCGGATGCTGAGTAAAAAAGGAAAGTGTCATATTTAGGATTGTCGTTTTTGTAGGTACAGTTTGGAAGCATTGGGGTGTTCATTAATATTATATTGTAAGCGCAATTTGATAGATGGAAAGTGCAAATTGATCATCACATCAGACTCCTAATCGTCAACCGAAATTGCATATCCCCAACTCAAATTATTCTCAACCATTTCAAACACAAAAATCTACCTACACTTCTTCCCACTAACATTAATCCTCACCACCCCTTCCCCTTTGCCTTCCCCTTCCCCGCCCCAAAACAATTCGCCTTCCAACGAAATCCTTCCACCACGTCTTCCCATCCAAACTCCTGCGTATCCTCTGCCCCTTCTTATCCTTATTATCAGGCCACACATCCTTCCTCCCCAACTGCTTATCCGCAACCCCCGTCGGCCCCCAACGTACTTCTTGAACCCAAACAACCCTTTACCTTTCTGCCTCTTATCGGCTTCGGGATACTCTGCGTCGCCCCAGCGGCCAGTGAAGGCGAGGTAGCTCGTGGGATCGGCGGGTTGTATGGCGTGAAGGTTGAGGTGGTGGTGTTGTAGGTGTATATGTAGGATGAGAGGGTTGGGTCGTAGATGGGGCCGGTGTCTGTTTCGTCGACGAGGAGGAAAGGGGTTGGGAGGTTGAGGTTGGGGATCGTGTGGTCGTGGGCGCCTGGGAGGGGGTAGAGGGCGTGGGAACCGTTTGCGGCGTAGCATATTGGCTATATTGTAAGATGTGAGTAAGTAAGCTGCCGTATATCAATCGTTATATCAATGTTAGTTTGACTTGAGGGGGAGGAAGAGGGGGGGGGGGGTAAGGAGATTTTTCACTTGCGCGTTTCCCAGAGGTATCTTTGTTCATTGCAGCGAAGGTGAAGGCTTCGCCGTTTGAGTGTTGTGATAGCCAGATGTAGGTTGGTACGCCATTTATGAACCGAATCATGTTGTGTTCCCTTGATCGAATTATCTCTGATTTGTCTTCCCCATGTAGAAATCAGTGCTCACCAGTCCCCTACATGATCGCCTACACAAGCTGTCAGCATGCTCAGTCGCTATTGTCAAGAATTGTCTGATATACCCAACTGCTTCCCTAATACAATACCACCCCAGTTGAACGCGAAAAAGTAAAAGTAAAATGCATCTACAATACCCTCGCCTTTATCAACAACAACGATAACGCCCGTCTTCTCATCTCCTGTGCCACCATTTGAATCTACCTGTATCCCCTCAAGCCACTTAGGATTAGTAGTGATATCGTTGTTGCTCGTAAGATAAACATCTCTTCCGCCATTTGTACCCACAGCATTAAGTTGGTCGATATTATCGATCGTCAGGGGAGACTTCGAGATCGTGACGCCCTTGAAATCAATTTCAGGATGTGTATTTACGATCTGTGCAGCGAGGGAGGAGGGCCGATACGGGTCTTTTGAAAAAAGGTGAACCAAGGGTGCTGTGCTGGGTTGTTAGTTTGAGAAATGTTTTGCATCGCTTTTGTTTTGACATTTGAAATAAGGGGAGGGTATGGTTCAGAGAATGTTCCAATGCCGATACTTTGCGCGAGTATCACCTCATCAGCGGGGTTGTATCTGTAAAAAACAAATGCGAATATCGCTCTCCGGTCCGGTTTTTTTGATGTCAGAAATGACCGCTACACTCACCATGCTCTAGGATATACTTAGGGACTTCTATTGAAGCCGTGCCTACATCAGTATCTTCTCTTGTCGCCATATTTGGTACTTGAACAAAAATTGGTAGCCGCTCGTCGTGCGAACGTCTCTTAAAGAATCCAATGCAGTGAATAACTTAACAATAGCCTACAGGCTGCCCACACTTAGTGACATGTGTATAGTCTCACTTGATAGCCGTTCGTTGCACGCGCGAGCAACGACTGCTCATTTAACGTTGGCCAGGTGGACATACAAACTATAAGGTTTGTAGTCCATTTACAAATCCGAAAGAAACGTGTGGGCTTAATTTGCAGAGCTGCCATGTCCAGTTCTCATACTGTAGAGCCGTGAGACATTGCACCCGAAGTTGACCATGTGATAGCCTCAAGCTGTATGAAGGCAAGGCTGTCAAGATACCATGACATATTTCCTTTGGCTATTATTGTTGGGCTGATTTACCAACAATAGATTGCCAATGTATAAGTTGGTGTACCGCAAAGTTGAATCGTCGGTTCCATTCAATACGCCCCCAACATCTACCCGCCTTGTTTGCGACAACCTAGCACGAGCATTGAAACGTCCTGACTACTCAAGGCAAGCTGCAGACTCAGTCCATTTGGTAAGGAGAATTTAATTACATAGCCGCCCGTCGGCATGGTCAAGTCCGGATCGGCTTTGAATTCCTTGGACACGGGATTACACCATATGCCCAAAGCCATGGTAGGTAGCGAAGCCAATATCGCCGATATTGTGGCATGATGGAGCTGTCAGGATGGTGGTCAGCACGCGTTTCGGAAGCATGACAGGATAACCACGCGAGCTACAAGCGTGCTCACCTTGGTGCATGCACCTGCCACGAGCTCCACCCTTGCCATGGGACAGAATACGAGGTTTTGTTTGATTGGTTGGACTACATTCCTCCTGCATATCCTCGTGTTCCGGTTAACTAGTTTTGGACGAAACCAACACTTTGAGTCTTCTACTGCGCAGTGTGCAGCATGTTGATGCTTTCAAGTTGTCTGTGCGGTCCACTTGTCGGGCTGACCTGCGTCTCCACTGGGTCAGCTAAAAGTCCTGCTTTGATATAGTCTGCTTTCAGCCAGTGGTCATGTCTGGCGGTGTTCAGAAGGCCAACAATTTCGATCTGCAGATACTTTGCAACAATATTAGGCTGCGCTTGCTCGATTTTGGAAGGACGAATGTACATGCGCTAGCGTTATGCATATATATAAGTTCCATTTGAACTTTTGCTCAATTACAGAGGGTGTCAACCATCCGTCACCAAGGCGTGAACCCGCGGCGCTTTCATATCGTGGGGATTTTCGGGTAATTATTGGCGTGTAGCATGCGCCCACGCTGTCGGGATTAGGTCGGTTCGGGGATCAAAATGCAACCTATGCTCAATTCGTATGCAGCCTAGTTTTTGAGCCTCGCATGCCATTCCGCGACGTCGAGAAGCACGTAAGACCATGGACCATTAGTTGCGATATATATAGCATATATACATGATGCCTAGGTATAGTTGCGGGAGTTACCTAGGCTAGCGTGCTAGCATTCTTGGCTGGTTGGCTTGGAGAAACATGCAAGGTTGGGGTGTTTAGTTGACCTTGTAGATGAGTTTTACGGAACCTGCGATGCTTTGGAATTTTGGGAGTGAATATGCGGATCATTGTATACGAAAAAAGGCAGGAGTCTGTAGGGTCTCGGTGAGGTTTGGCTTCCCTTTTGAAACTTGTGCCTGGCCAAAAGAATTTGAGTTTGCTGTTGAGTTTACATCACCCTGTTCAACATAGAAACCTAAGCATTCAGAGGTTGGATTCACATAGTTAGATAGTCGAAGGAATCGAACTTTAGAAATGAGCAACCAGATGCTGAAACATCTAGCGTATACAAAGCAGGAAACTTGCTTTCCCTCGACAGGGTAGTTGTTTGATGCAGGGAACTATTATCCTATTTCAACAGAGTTTGCGCTAGCCTGGCATGCTAACTAAATATCGTGATTGCGAGCGACTCTCAACCAGCCTTGCTAGACAAAGAGGAATCAGAAATCAGAAAATAGTGGAAAGAAAGGCTAATCAGGCGGCCAACCTTCAACCTGCTCAACGGGCGAATCTTCAAAATCGTGTAGGAGATTATTTGCGCTATCGCTATGATGCTACTGCTAAACATAAAAGTGGTTCAAACTTGTTGAACAAACCCCTGAGCACAAGGCCGGCTCTCTTGATCTTTGATAGAATTGCGCAACTCCATACGATATGTCGCCTGGGTGACCAACAAGGCGTCCAGCCGTCCGAACATCTGAGCGTGATGATTTTGAACGGATAGTGATAAATGTATCTGGTGCCATGTAGCGCATTGGCGCAGAGTGGTACTTCCAAAATGTCGAGGCCTTTGCATGATCATCGAATGTCAACCCACAGCGTGAGCGATCGCTGGATGATATAACTCAATAGCCTATTACCATAACAAGCGTGGATATCTCTGAGGAGAGCTATGGTCGACCTCTTGTGTTTCTTACAGCTAGTTTGGTCTTCTCTAGCTTTGTGTGATTCTCTTCCATGCCTTTCGTTGTTGAAGATCTAATATTTGCCGGGTAGTATCAACGAGTGTTACCTCAGCAGAGTGCAGTTGCGGGATACCGAGTACCGTGGTCATAAGAAATGAGTCAAGGTAGTCAGGGGACGAACTATCGACCTGGCGCTGCCGTGGTGGGGAAACATCCATCCTTATGCGACCTTGTAGCTCAGGGAACTGAGCAATGAGCTCCTCTGCAATATGGGAACCTGAAGGCATGATCCCCGCTGATATAACGAATCGCCTATTTGAGGCTTCAGGAATGAACAGGGCACGAATACTAGCAGTAGCAAGATCCTGTTTCAAAATTAATCTTCAGCCATTGTTTGATTTGATCAGGATGTAAACTTACTCGCACGTCTGTGAAATGACTCATACCGTAAGGTGGTAATTCTGTTCGCTCCCTGGGCTCTCCTGAACATATATTCCAGATCCGGCGGCTGGTCTCGGATAGATCTGATGAAGTTTCCAAGGGATATACTGTTGGACCATAAACACTTGGTGCGGTGATATAGGTAACATCAAAGAGGGCACCTGATGTTTTGACCCATTTCATAACATCCTCATAGACGATACTGTTGCTCGCTTGACAAGTTGCTAGAATGCTATCAGCATCAGCTTCCTGGGGCCTGGAATGTCCGCCAAAACTTCGTCCGGGTCCCCTATCGACCTGAGGAACCACTAGCCAGCGCGCGAAGGGAGTGAGCGATGTTACGATGACCACTCGCCTCACTGTTTTTGAGGTTTCTTGTATCGATTTCAAGAAGGTTATCACCGCTTCGGTTTCGATTTTGATGAACCTCGCGAGGCAATCAGCCTCGTCGGATGCATCGGCACTAGATGTGTGAACAACAGCGTCGAAAGGTGCAGAAAAGCTGCCATATGTGTCGTAGAGTATGCTACCAGCTGTGAAATATCGACCAGAAGTTGTGACTACATCTAAAGATGAGGAAGGAACTCGTCGATACTGATGGTGGAGTGTATGCGCTGCTTCTTGTGAATTTACCACTGCGCGGATTGAAACGCCATCGTAAGAAAGCAGTTGGGTGAGAATGTGTGAGCCCGCCAAGCCGTCTGCGCCCGTAACAAGTACTCTAGTCATAGCCGTGCTTCGAAGTTATTGCAAATGATGATAAATGAATTGTCAAGCAAATGCATTGATGAAGAAGGAATACTTCGATGGGGGGCCTGACCCACAATATGAACGCCACGTTTCTGAGTAAGGAAACAAACAATATGATACTTACGGACGATAAAAGGATTGTCCCGGCAGTCTAGGGGTGGAGCTTTCTGTCAGCCTTTCCTTCGACAAGCGCGAGCACAGGCCTCACAATCGTACCGTAGATGCGGGCTGTTTTCTTACACACCCAAATTGGGTATTGGTATGGTGTGTTTGTGAAGCACAAACCATAACAAGAGTAGTTACATATACAGACGAAGGAGCTCCTGTAAGTACATAACGAGCTTCCTGATACTTATGATTGTTTGACAGTTCACCTGCCGCAGTGCACCTGAAGTTGGGCGATCCCTTGGCTACCACCGGATAGGAGCCGGCAGGACTGTGAATATAGCGGGGTTGTGGCATGTATTAACCCTAAGTGATGAGTGAGGAGGTGGCTTGATGGTTGTACCTCGTTGAATCGCACAAACGCACCCCGAGGAGACAGGCTGCATTTTCTCCTAGATGGTAGGGAAGATAGCCTGGCTCCTACTATCGTCAGGGGAGGCTGCTGACTGAACGATTTGCTGTTTAGAAGACTCATTTGGTCATGTAAGACGATCGAGAACTGATCATAGATATGCGTCCCCATAGTGATGAAGTAAACTTCCTGTCAGCACTATGAAATAGATGCATTGATCCCGTGTTCGCACCACACTCTGATGAGAGCGGCTCAACCATGGGTTGGCAACATCACCCCATTGTGATATGTTAGTAGAAGCGCGCGGATAGCGTATGGAGCCATCGGCTCCGCTCGTGTTGTTGCGGAGACCCAGAAAATTTAGCCCAACCGCGCGTAGCAGTTGTTGGCCTGGTATCGTTGCGGCGCACTTCCTGATTGCCGCCCAGATCGAAGACAGGCTGTAGCAGCCTCATAGATTTACGTTAACACACTAATGCTGCTAGTCTACTCGCTTGGAGCAAGGGGGAGTGTTTCCTGGCGGCCCAAGTAAGCTATTCTTGGTTACTAGTAACCTAAGTGGATAAAACTTGAGCGAATCATGAGATTTTACTAGGAGGAGCGAGTCGAAGTGCTCGTGTTGTTCGCTGGTCGGGGGCCGAAAGTTGTTAGCTGCAGGAGACGATGCTGGAAGGTGGTCACCACGGCGGCCGACATCTTCCTATGCGCTCAACGGTCGATCGCCACACTAGGAAGCGGGAGTGCTGACCGCATCTGAAACGTGGGTATAACATCATACGGCTGTAGTGCATAAGCGTGGCCCCGAGCGAGCTTGTGTTCTAATGTCGTTCGTGACTGCGAATGTGGTCCTAAGCAGGGGGAAAAGATGTGAGCGGGGGTTGTGTGCATAGTGTTGTTGTGGGGCGAATATGTACAGAACATCCAGCGTGCTTACTAAATTGGCAACGTGGGAACTGGGAACACAAGAAAAAGGACTGGCCAACGAACCACTGCATAGGATGGATGTGTATCCATGCCAAAATATACGAACCTAGATGTGAGGTCAGAAGTGCGCCAGTATAGAGAGAGTATTGACCCGACAGCGGCTAGCGGTTACATCTAACTTAAGACCATGTCGAGGTCAGCACTTGTCGAACTAGCATCACGATCACAATAGGTCCGATTCGAATCACCACTAGCAGTGTGAAACTAAACTGTCAATAGGTAGTCATGCTTCATCATAACGCAGGCTGCATATGCCATGCTATCTATGCCAGTATAGTACAAAGCTCTACAAAGCCTTTGAAGTACCATGACCTTGACGCTTGCTTTTGCCCTTCATTCCAGCCAAGCTTACTCCAGTAAAGATGCCTGATTCGTGTAGAGCACGTCGACGACATTACTAAGCTTTTCAATGGTTTCTAATGCTGCATCATAACCCTGATCACGTTCTGACTCGTCAAAGACAATTAGACAACCAGCACCCTGGTCGAGGACTCCAATAATAACCTTGTCGAGGATCATTTGTGAGAGCTTGCGCTCGACCTGAACTGTATCTAGGCCGACCATCTTGGCTACGTGGTCGATTTCCACCCTACTAAAGGGCTCAATCACCTTGATGAGGTTTTGTTCCAACATGTTATCGTATAGGCGCCGGAGATGGCTTGTGATGAATCTGTCGCTACCGAGCTGTTGTCGGTACTCAGTCAAAGCTGTCTCATACTCCTCTAGACTGCGGTTTGTGTGTGCCCGGGCCACGGCCTTCATAGCTTCGAGCCGCTTCCCCGCATACTTTATCGCGTGCTTTGAGGTCATGAGTGATGACACATCGTCCCCCAGGTTAAGCATGATCTTGCAGAGCAGCATGTATTGCAGTGCTGATGTAGCCTTCTGCTCCTCATCCTGTGAATGATAGCCTTCCATAGCCTCGATAAAATACGAAAAGGCCGTGTTGAAGTCGCCATCCTCGGCGTGCAGCATCCCACTTTGCATATCCAGACCGGCCTGTAGGAGTGGCGGGGTATAGACTGAGGCGGCCGAGGTTCGTGCAGAGGTGAGAGCGGCACGCCCTTTTGGTATATTGCCCAGTGCATGGTAGACCCTTGACTCTAGCAGTTGCACCTCGACCAAGACCAGCTTGTCGTCCAAACGCTTTAGCTCTTTCAGCAAACTATTAATGAGGGTCAAAGCCTCATAATAAGACTGCTTTGCCATATACAAGGAGACGAGTCGGGTTTCGAGATTTTGCCGTAAGAACCCTCTTCGCTCTGAGACGGCCCATTCTATGCACGACTTGGTAACGGCGATCTGTGTGTCGGTGGTGTTAGGGATGGTCGTGAAGAGCTCGAGGAGCTGTCGCACTACGAATCTATTAACCAAGCCGTTGCCTCCCGGCGCCGCCTTCAACCTGATAGCTACTCACCAAGCTTGGCTGTTTTCGCCTTCGCAAACGATGACAGCACCGATCGCGTCTGCCTAACGAGCTCTGCAAGATCGTCTACTCGCTTCTGGTCTCGGTACAGCTCACCAAGCCCAACAAGTGCGCTTTCATAGTTCTTGATAGCATTTTCATTGGACCCTGGGTCTGTGGACAGCACCTCTTTATAGACTTGCTCGGCCTTGGTGGGCTCGGATTTGGCCAGCTTCTGCGCTTCTGCTATCCGTTTGCCAGTATCGTCTGCGACTGCCATAGCGAAACGTGGGGGTGGATATAGTGTGAGTTGTGGTAAAGTTCAAGAGAGAGTTTATAGAGGGGTTTGTATGTGCAGTTTCACGTGAGGCGGATACGCTCCTCCAACTAAGGTTGACACGAAGCTTACAAGCTCCGAGTGAGGGCGGCGGTACGGCGATACCTTTCTCCGTGCCTGCTGACTCATCATTCAGCAACAAAGACTCAAGAACATCAAGTATTAGTGGTAGGGCTAGATAAGGCTTCAGGTGAGTCTCGCAAATCAATTAAACTTTATTATAGCGAAGATATAAGGGTGTTGACCTAGTCGAGTCTCGTCGTTCTAATGAGGGGAGAGGTGGTGTGGGTGAGAGTGTGAGGTATTGCTGCCATAGCAACGGACCACAGCGATACGCGGCGCACGCGACATGACCACTCCAACGTTTCCAAACAGCATACCTATAGGCTTTGCAGAATCAAGTGGACATGCAATTCTAGCTGCATAAATTGTGCAGAATTGCAGATGCCGTCCTCGCTCGGCGCATTTGCTGCCCTGGAGATGGAGGGAAGGTGAGCTGGCAAGCACGCGTCCGTGCTTCCAGCCAATGAGATCATCAGTGTGGGCCTGTGCCTACCGTAAACAAACACACCCTGCAACATTACAAAACAAGCAACCACGTCCGCCTCCACCATCATCATCACCCTCCCACCATCACGATATCACGAACTATTATATACCCCCGCGCGCCGGTTCGCTGAAGCTTACCAACACTCTCATACACACTCCATCTACCTTGCTACAGTACAATTGCTAAAGCGCGCTCAATTGACTACCCACTGTGCATTCCTCTACCACTACCTTGGGTTGAACCATTACCACTTCGCACTACACACACACACACACAAACAAATGCCGTCTACTGATCGGGAAGACTCCCGCGACCGGGAGCTCGTCAGGCTCTCACATTCTTTCTCCAACATACCCATGTACGTCTTCCATCGCAATTGCCTCTGACAGTAAACACGCGCAAACATGTGACTAACATGGCTCTCCAGGTGGGATAGCTCAGATCCAGAGCGGGCACCACCGCCACTTCCATTGAATCCAGGCTCGCCAAATCTTACAACCCGTCCGGGTGCATCAGCAGCCATCATGCAGGCAGCCAAAGCGTTAGAGGAGAGGGCGCGAGAAAGTTTGCCTGCAAGCTCATACACAACCAACCCCATGCCAGGCAGGTCACCTGAGCGGTCTCTCATTAAAGGCACACAGCACAAGCGTATGCAATCATTGCAACCAAATAGTGTGCGAGATCTACGAAGCTATCTGGACACACATCGATCGCCTGAGCGATCACCTGAACGACCCACAACCCGAGGTGCCTCTTCAGCTCGAGATGTCGACAAAGACTACTTTTGCAAAGACCCCTTCACCACCAGAGACTCTGATTTTAGCTCGTCAAGACATGGCACGCCAACCCCAACAACTCGTTTCGAGATCAGGGACGGGTCCCCAGTCCGCCCAAGCCCGAGAGCTATTCTAGGAGAGAACACACCTCCCTCTGCTACAATGATGGCACTGCAAACAATGACCATCCCCCCCCACATGCTTGACCCACCACTGCAAAATGTGACCAATTCAACGGCCTCGACACGAGCACCTCCTGTTGCTGCTGCCGCCCCTGCACCGGCACCAACTCCAGCACCAGCACAGCCCTTTGATTCAATCACGACCCAGCTCTTCAGTATCAACTCCATCGTATCAAGTCTGCAAAAGGACATGTCTCAACTGAGTCGCCGAAGTAAAGACAATGCAACAGATCTGATCAGCCTCAAAGAAGCTACAAACTCTCGTGACGAGGATATTCGCAAGTCACTCAAGGATCTTCTACATACCATGGCGCAGAAACAGCAGGCAGCGTCTGCTGCAGCTCCAGCAGATACACCTAGGTCTAGCAGCTTGAATCTTCAGGATCCCCACATGACTCCGACTAAGCAATTCACGTTCCCTCGTATGCCGTCGCCTAATACATGGGATGAGAGAGTGGGTAGCCCAAACCCGTACTCTGTAGAGGGTGCGGCAAGCGTTGCAATGCTTGAAAAAATCATCCGCGAGATGGTGACCAAGGACGGTCAGGACCGTCTGATAGCTAGCCTCCAGAAGCTCGTCGACAAGGCGACCGGAGAAACCGCAAAGAAGGTTACCGAACTCGCGGAATTTGTGAAACAAGGCTCGTCCGCTCATCACCTGGCAGCCTCTGGGGTCCCTGGATCAGCTTCTTTTCAGCCTTCCCCGGGTTCTGGTGCTCTCACTCGTACACTTTCGGATGGCGTTCCTCTAGGCAAGATTTCAAGCGGCGGTAAGCCGTACACCAGTCCCAAGGCTGCCGATTTCGTCAGCGATGAGATGCTTAAATTCCTGCGCAAGATAAAGGATAGTGTTACTGAGTCAGGATGCGTGACAATGTCTACCAAGACACTTGTTCAAGAACTTCGAGGCGAAATTCTAGGCATGGGTCGCGAGCTTGCACGTAAGATCCAAGAGGCTGAGCAATCAAGGTCTCTGGAATCTGCACCTGACTCTCCACAAGACGTCAATACTATCGTACAGGAAGGCCTCGAAAGCCTGAAGCAACACATGGACAAAGTCATGCGCGACAGGCGGCGACAGTCCATCTCATCTACAATTACTCGAAATACTGTCGACAGTAATGAGATCTACGATGTCGTAAAGCATGCGTTAGCAGAACGCGGGCTTGATCAGCACATCTCCCAGGGCGTGACACTAGATCAGGAAGCAATAATCAGCGCAGTCCGCGAAGCATATGACAGCGTTGAAATTAAACCAAGCGTCGAGATCCAACAATTCGGTCTAGAGCGTGAAGAGATCCTCGATTGCCTGCGGGATGGACTCAAAGATTATACCGGGTCTGGTGGCGTCACCAAGGAAGATGTGGAAAGTATAGTTCAAAACTCCTTGATGCAGGTGCGACTACCTTCACCTGTGAACGAAGCACACGAAATCCGGGAAGAGATATTGATGACAGTCCGCGAATGCCTGGATGAACTCAAACCCGCCGGCCCTCAGAACGGATCGTTTGAGATCGATATCTCTCCCGATCAAATTATTTCTGCTGTCAAGGCTGCATTGGAAGAAACAAGGCCGGAGGTTGAAGCCCAAAACAATGCAGTGATGTTGCGTTTGCAGAGTCTCGTCGATGACATGCATTCTGAATTTAAGGCCTACTCGTCAGCCAGTGGTCGTGATACCGAACAGGTTCTTGATGCCCTACGAGACGGATTGGACAGCCTAAGGACCGAGATGCAAGCTTCCGACAGTAAGCCTCGGGATGTTACGGAGACGGATCATATCGTTGATCATGTCACCGTGGAGCTCGAGAAACTGCGCGAAGACGTTCAAGCATTTGTCGCCGAAGGCCCTCGAGGTGATCAAGCCTGGACGCGAGGCGACATGGTCACTTACCTTAAATCCGAATTTGAACAGCTTCGTGAACAATTGGGATCTCAGGTTGCTTTGCGAGATGAAAGCGATGAGTCCGATGACGACATTAATGAGGCCATGAAGCACGAATTCGATCAACTGAAGGAGGTTATCTTGGGCGACTCTGCCAGTCACAAAAATGATGTCTTGGAGAAATTGCAAGCGGGCCTAGACGGCCTCCATGCTCTCGTCGGTGAAAGTCAAATGTCCGCAACTCCAAACGACCAGTTGATGACATCTATGAAATGCGAAATCGAACAACTACGAGAGGCGTTTGGTAGTGCCCTGGTACGATCCGGTGAAACTGCCGATAAGGCCGGCATCATCGATGCAGTTCGGGAACTTATTGATGGCCTAAAGGCTTCTCAAGAGTCAGCTTCTCAAGCCAATGTCAATGTCATCGAGACGCACCTAGAGACCTTCAAGGAATCTATTGGTGGCGCTCTGGTTCCAGCCGGAGATAACGATAAGGCCGCCATATTGGATGCACTCAGAGCAGGTCTTGAAGATATTAAGTCAAGTTCTAAATCTGGAGGACTCAATGAAGAGCTCTTGGAAGCTCTCCGTGGAGAGTTGGAACAGATCCGTCAGTCAGATGGACTGACAAGGCAACATTCCCGCGCAGACACCGAGGAACTCTTGGAGGCACTGCGACTTGGTTTGGACGACCTCCAGTCTCACCTTGAAAAGAAACTCGACAACCCTGACAATCATATGTCATCAACCAGCGAAATCATCGATGCCATGCATGAGGGTATCGAAGGACTACGCGTGGATTTTGTCAAGATCGCTGACAAATCACCTGATATGACCGTCTCCTACGAGATCCTAGAGACTCTGAAGGAAGGATTGAGCAGCTTGCGCGAAGATATTCACCATCTCAAGTCGACAGGCTATGCAGCTCATACCGAAGACCGCGCTGCCCCGACTAGCAACGAAGTCGCTCGTGTCGATAATGCGGACCAGCTTCAAACCTCGACACGCGAGTTCGTCGAAGAGTCTTCCACCCAGCGTGATATTCCTCAGCATCACATGCCCCAACACGACTTTGAGAGGATGGAACTCATTCTTTCCCAGATACAGGGAAGGATGGAGTCTATGGATGGGAATGCTAATTATCCCGACACGGCATCAACCGTGGACCCAAGTGCTGTACCTCTACCCGCTGCCGTCACAAAGGAGGATCTGGATATTATCGAAGAACTTCTCAAAGATGTCCAAGTGTCAATACTACTACTGCAAGATCGTGACGCCGATCTACCTCTTCTGGACGGCGTCGCCCGGAAAGAAGACACGGATGCTATTGAAACGCTCCTCGCCAATACAAAAGCTAAGATTGAAGAAATCGTTCTGCCAGACCCTGAGACCATGATCACAAAGGAGAACCTAGACGACGTGGAACTTGTGGTACGAACCACTTCAGAAGCGTTAGAGACCCTTGCAAAGAAGATTGAAGATGAAGGAGCGACCAAGGCCGACGTTACTGTCGTTCAGGTTATCGCTGACGACATCAAACAAGCTCTAGACGAGATGAAAGCGGCAAAGCCGGACGATGAAGCTGATCCCAAAGCCTCAAAGGCCGACGTTGATGCCGTCTCTCTACTTGTTGATGATGTTAAAGCTAAGCTTGACGATATGAAGCTCCCTGACCCAGAAACTCTGCCACTCAAAGCCGATATCGAACAGCTCACAGGTCTGCTTCACGACTTCCGCGACAGTCATGACAAGATGAAGGACACTTACGAAGAAGACATTATGAAGACAGCGAGAAACTTCGATGAGCGAAGGCTAGAGGCAGAAGCTGTCCTAGAAAACATCACCGAAGTTCGAACCGCCCTGGACGAGATGAAGATGGAGGTCACCACAAATCTCATCGCAGGCAATCCCATCGAGGGCCTAAGAGAGTCGTTCAAGACATTAGAGGAGACAATCGGTACGAACAACGTCACTGCCGATGTGAAGGAGCTGATGGAGACTGTTTCCCGCGAGTTCGAGCGCGCCCACGGCTCTATTGAAGGTCTGCAGAATGACCAGGCAGAGAAGTCCGCACTTCAACTCGAGAAACAGGATGAGCTTAAAGAGGCCATTGTCACAGGTTTCACAGATCAGTTGGATGATAAGTTCAATGTTCTGATGGCCAAGTACGACGATGCTCAGCTGTTAGCTGACGAGCAGGCCCGGACAATGAAGGAGAAGGCCGAGGCGCAGGAGCAGATTCTGGAAAGCACCAAGGCCATGGCTGACGAACTTCGCTTAACAATTGATACCCTAGGCGCGTCCATTACCGGAATGAACGACCGATTCGAGGATGCCACCACGAAGTTGTCTGGTGAATCCGCAACTGCGTTCAGCAAGATCGAGGAAACCCTTTCCAAGTTCGAGGATCAGAAGCTTGAAGATAAGACTGAGCACTCTCATACACGAGATGAGATCAAGAACATTGAAAACGTCTTCATCCACCTCCAAGATAATGTCACGGAATTCCATCCAAAATTCATGGTAGCCCTTCATGAAATTCAAGCCATCGTGAAGGAACATTACGACCACAACCAAAAGTCAAAGGAAGAATCTGACGAGCGAGCTCGCGCGTGGGACGAGGAGACCAAGGCCCGTGGTGAGGAACTTCAGGCGCACTTTGAAAATCTTCCCAAACTTTTGCCACCTTCAGTGCCAGTAATTGAGGCGGTAGAGAAGTATGATGATGCCCCTGTTCAAGAGAAGCTCGACAAACTCCTGGCAATCGAGCCATCTACTGGATATGACGATGGTGTTGTCCAAGAAAAGCTCGAT
This sequence comes from Phaeosphaeriaceae sp. PMI808, assembly GCA_021365335.1. Lineage (NCBI taxonomy): Eukaryota > Fungi > Ascomycota > Dothideomycetes > Pleosporales > Phaeosphaeriaceae > Phaeosphaeriaceae sp. PMI808. The sequence continues at coordinate 42,247 of JAJTIZ010000058.1, forward strand.
AAGCTCCTAGCTATCGAGCCGTCCACCGCATATGATGACGGTGCTGTTCAGCAAAAGCTTGATCAGCTTCTCATTCATGCTAATGACGCGGTCAAAGCTGCCGGCAAATCTGAAAGACTCGACGAGATTCATGCGCAGGTCAAGGCCACAGCAACCGAAGTTAGCGAATTCGTGGCAAAGCAGACTCAACTCATCACAGACGGAAACGAGACTAAGGAGCGGGAGGCGGAAGAAATTGCCCTTATCGTTGAGCGTAGAAAGGCCCAGAAGGAGCAACTTGAAGCTGATCTTGAGAATCTCAAGCTTGAGAAGGCTACCCAAAAGGAGCAGCTTGATGCAGACATCCAAGAACTCAAGGCCGAGAAAGATCGCGTGCTGCAAGAGTTGAGGGAGGAAAGGGCGAGCGTCATGGCAGAGTTGAAGGAAGAGAAGGAGCGCACGATGCTCGAGCTCAAGGAAGAGAAGAACTCGCTCCTCGCTATTGTCGCCACTCTCCAAGTCGAACGCGAAAACCTTGCCAACCAAAAGGTCCGTCTCACTGGTGAAGTTTCGTCTCTGCACACTGCACTTGACATTCGCCGGGAAGAATTGCACATGATGGACACCAAGGCGGACGCATTGGAACGCCGTATTCTCAACGGTATTATGGACCACTCTCGTGCTCTCATGATCGCGAAAGGTGGGTCAAAGAGCCCCAGTAAGCTGAAGAAGCAGAGCACAGTCGATGCTGCAGGTGAGGATGGAAAATTGAAGCCACCACCAAGCACAGCAGCCAATGGCCTTTCTCTAGCCCTCAAACCTCGCTCTGCGATTCGCCGCAATGGTGCGCCTGCAAACCCAGCGCAGCGACGTATTCTCTCGCTGAGTCAAATTAGCGGGAATGCTCCAGCTCCCGGAAGCCAATCCTTTGCAGCAGGCAATGCTGCACTGAGCACAGGTGGTGGCATCAAACGTAGCCACTCTGTCAAGAACGGCAGTTATGCTCGCAAAGGCTCCTGGGGCGGTCGATCAAACATGGGAAATAAGGAGAACGGCACACTCAATGAAGAAGATGAAGTGGATGGTGGAAAACGTAAACCACGCATGTCTATTGCCGATGAATCTATCATCGAGGAAGATCAACTCAGTGAAACCGGGACTGAGCGCCGCTATAGTATCGACAGCCGCTCCTACGCCGAAAGTTACGCTGAGGGCGAGACACCTGGCTACGACGGTCGTTCCAGCTTTGGTGGCACTGGAAGTCAGTACTCGTATGCCTCTGGATCATCGTACATGACGGGTAGCGACATTGATCGCCGTACCTCGTACGCCTCTACCGCCGCTCATGGCGAAGAAGCGATTGACGAGGACTCGGAAGAGGAGCACTCATCCGGTGCCGAAGAGGACGACGAGCCGACTGCGACCCTTGACATCAGCCCTTCCATCATCTCGACTGCGACTGCGGACACAGATGTGCCTATGCCTACGCACTCGGAGATTGGACGCGCGGTTGCAGCGGTTAAGAAGGAGATGAACGACGAGTACGCGGCGCCGAGTGATTCTGGCGTTGGTACTGATTTGCCTACTGCGGCATTTGGGAATGAGAGTGAGGCGGATGCGGATTACTTCCGACGTGCAGCTGAGGAGGAGAGCGTAGTTGGATAGACGTAAAGGATAGCATTCAGTTGGCAGGCAGGGCATGGTTATAGGATATTAGCCGGACATGGTGTTATTGGATTGTTTTCTGGTTGTATGGGGTCGAAGAACGGATATGGCGTTGGCGGATATTTCTTCCCGGTGTTTAGGTTGGAGTTATAGCGCACCCTAGTGTGGTGTTGGTAGTGATTGTAATCATACTCTCTTGACTTCACTTTCCAAATTTCTCCGCAACTCAACAACTTGAACATGACATATATATTTGCATGTATCAAAATATGAGTTCTGTACCCTCCTCATCCACACACTCATCATAACCATAATCATACAAGACGCATTAACTAGCCCAAAACCTCCAATCTCTTGTCATCCCTTCGATACCAGATCAAAGACATCCCCTTTCTCCCTCCCTATCTCCCTCTCTCGCAACAAAAAGAACCCATCAAGAACACACACGCACACACACACATACACACACAACCAATTTTACTGCGTAACCGCCCTCAAACCCTGCAACACCAACCCAAACATCAACCCCCTCGCAACCCTCGGTTCCTGCAAACAATCCACAACCTTCCCCACCGCCTCCCCACTCGCCGCCTGCCCCATAACACTCGTCAACGCGCCGGGCATCCCCCTCTCAACCGCCAACCTCCTCGCCTTGACCCTAAGCTCCTCCTTCTCCGCAACACTCAACTCCGCCGGCCATGCGCGCGCCTCGTCCTCGGTCGGCAGTGCATTCGCGCGAATCTTGCGCACAAAGTACGCGATGCCGGGGTCCGAGGTGTTTGCGTCTAGGACGGTGGTTTGCAGGAGGGATTGGATGGAGGAGAGTTGGGGGTTGCCGGGGCGGAGGAGGAATGTTTTTGCGGCGTTTAGGAGGGTGCGGCGGAGGGTCCAGGCGGAGGAGAGGGTGTAGAGTTCGTTTATGACGGCGAAGAAGAGTTCGATTAGGACTGTTGTTTCAGGTTCGGTGAGGGGGGTGTGGGAGGGGGGAGAGGAGGGTGAGGATGAGGATTGGGGTGGAAGGGTGGATGCAGATGTGGAGGGGGCGCGGGTGTGGGGAGGGGGTTTTGTGGGCTGTTGGGATGGGGGATCGCGGGAGGAGTAGTCGTCGGGTATTTCGCTAGGCATTGGGGGGAGGTTCATTAGTTGGTCGCCGCCCATGACGGGGCTGAGGTCTATGCTTTCGTGTGCGCTGGGAGCACGGCTGTTGTTGCGGGAGCCGTATCTTGAGGACATGCCGGAGCGTTTGCCATCGCCGTCAGGGTTGTAGGATGGTCGACGTTCCATAGGTGCTTCTCGTTGGGGCTGCTTATCAATGACAGGCGAGCGAGTTGATTCCATTGATGTGCGCTTCGTGGCGGCGAGAGATAAGGTACTCTCAGAACGTATATGCGATGGCAACTCTGAGACGGTAGACTCTGCTCGATTTTGTCGCGTTTGGATGGGTGGTATGGAGGTTGATGTTGATGTACGACTGAGGTTCGGGCTACTGTCACCTGCTGGTGTGCTGGCGTTGTTTGCATTTGTGATGGTGTCGCGGTGCTTCTTCGAGCCTCCTAGTGGAGTCACACTGCCCAAAACACCTGTGACACCTCCAAATAAGGCTTTCCCGCCTCCAGCAACTTCTTTCGGTGCCTTTGTCAAGACATCAATCATACCTTTACCCATGGTGTCAAACGTCTGGCCTGCCCAACCGATACCAGGGAATCCGCCGCCAGGGGTTTTGCCAGAACCCACCTCCTTCTCGAGAAAGCGCTTCATGCCTTCGCTTTCGGCAAGGGGCTTATACTTGACAGCATCGTTTAGATACCGCTCAAGCTCGCCTCGTAATGAAGCTTTGGTGTGGCCTTTCCATGGCGGCAATGTTGCGTGTGCTTCATTGAACCCCGCTGTGCCAGTGATGGCGGCGATGCGACGGATGACTTCATGCAGGGTCTCAAACTCGGTATACTTCCTCGCCGTCATCCATCCTGAATGATGATGTGACTTGGGCTCGATCTGAATCAAGTACTCAGTGTTCGGCCGGTTCTTGATAGTTCCTTTCTCTCCAGGTACGCTGTCATCAAAGATTGACATTGTCGCATTGTGAAGGGTAAGTGGCGGTGGCTTTTCGACAGGGGGTGGATTGTCGAGAAGCGCTGTTGGAGGATTGTTGGGGAGCAGTTGGTCGAAGCTTGTAAAGGCTCTCTTTACTTCCTGCTTTGGGGGCTCCTCGTGTGGCTCCAGCGAAGACGGAGCTGTGGCCTCTGATAAGGTTCGTGATGGCAATGCCGAGACCAGATCTGTAGCGTCAGACTCACCCAGGGTCTCGCTCTGCGAAGATGTGGGTGTGACTATTCCTTGTGTGGTGCTTTCTGACTGAGCGTCGCTTAGTGTAGATGTGGACATGCTTTGTCGATGTTGTTCCTTTAAGCGATTTGAATCTTCCTCGGCAATCATCTGACTTAATCGTTTCGCTTCTTGCATAGCTTCATCCATGGCGTCTTGTGCTCTGCTCACTACGCGTTTGTGCTCCCGCCTTTCTGGCGAGTTCACGTCTTCAGATATACTCTCTCCGCGCTTCTTGATATTCTTGAGCTTCTCAGACGACCCTTCTACGCCTGCATCAATGGCAGTCAGAAGCTCTGGTTCGCCGTCTTCTAGAAGGTAGACAATCCAGCCATTAATCCACTCAGGCTTTGCGCAGCTTGTGACAATCATTTCTAGGATGACCTTGGCGAGAATTTCATGTAAGAAGATACGGGCGGGCACACAGTTATATGTTTTGTGCTCGAGATAGTTCTGCAGAATATCCTCTGCTGCTACACTGAATTGGCGCATTTGGTAGTCGTGGTCAAGGATGTTGGCCAGGGTGCTGTCGCGCTTCATCTTGAGATAGATATCGACTGCTTCGGTGGCAGCATCACCCGGTGAGGCCATGATAGCTGCCGAGAGTTCTTGTAGCAGAATGATCATGAAAGAGGAAGAGCGAGTCATAAAATCAACAAAGTTATCTGCTGGTCGCTTGCGGGAGAGGTGTGCAGATATGGAAAGGATAAAAGCAGTCAGAGTCTGGCGGCACGAGTTGGGAAAGGATTGTTCGGTCGGCAGTACTGGCGAGTACCACCATCTGTATTGCATTAGACCAATCTACCTCTTGTCGCGCTGAGGCTAAGGACATACTTGACATAGTCACGAATGACGGCATCCGTCAGCTCAGTAAGAGCATCAGCGGTGTCGGGCTTGAAGTCTGAGAAGTCGAGGGGTTTGCCCGAATACATTTTCAGAGATAGGTCTGACTTGTCGTCTTGGCGCCCACCTTGCTCCTTCTCTTGTTGTCCTGCTCTTGCCTCTCGCCAGTCCAGCACCCGTTGCGCAACGTCTACTCCCAGTTCACGCCGTCGGACCTCGGCGCTTTTGCCCGTCGTCGTCTTGTTGCTGCCGTGGTGGTGACCATTCTGTAAACTGCCCTCCCACGTTGCATGCAGCACGACTCCGCCTACAACTCCTATCAAGACAAGACCAACACGGCCAAGAATGAGATAGGTTCCTGCACTCAGCCCCACGAGACATGCGCCGAGCGTCTCATTGCTTGCTGTGGCCAGAAACCGCAGCGCATGATCGGTAAGCGTCTTGAGTTCTATCAAGGGCGCATCTTGTGTTGCTGCATTCTGGGTTTGTGGTTTCTCGATGCTGATGCTGGTGCTGGTGTTGGTGTTGGTGTCGTGAGCATCTAGTGGTGCTTGAGCAGCGTCCGTCATGGTGGTGTAGAGGCGACCATGGAGAAATGGCAAACAAAGCAATATTCCAAGGGGTTGGTCAAGGTCTCAAGAGTGAAGAACAACTTTAACGTGGCGTCAATTCCACTTGACCCTGCCGTGCTCACCGTTTCACGCTTCGAGGTTGTCGCTCATCTCGACTCTCGGTGAAACGTTGGGCCGAACCTCCGTCCGGGGCAACTATCGAATTTTGTGAAACCCATGAGGAACACGGCTTCTCTTCCCTTCCATCCCACTTCACATCATCAATTGGGCTTAATACACCATAATTGTAGTCATGGGCTCCAATGCACTCACTCTATCCAATGATCCTGAAATCCTTGCACATGTCGACAAGTTCTGGCAGGGCCGAAAGCCTTCAAGCCCAATATACCAGTTCTTGCTCGACGATATCAAAATCACTCATGCATCCAAAGGCCTTGTCCGCGCTCGCTTGTCCCTAACTAACAATCATGTAAACACCCATGGCGGTATTCACGGCTCAGTATCAGCTACCCTCATTGACTGGGTGGGCGGCATGGCCATCGCAGCATGGGACAACCGCAGCAAAGCAGGCGTAAGCACCGACATTCACATTTCCTACCAATCATCCGCCAAAGTTGGCGATACCATTGAAATCGAAGGCAAGGCAGGCAAAGTCGGTGGCTCGCTGGCCTTCACAACAGCCACAATCTGGAAGATTGTGGACGACCAGCCAGGCCCTGTTGTCGCAACTGGCTCTCACACAAAGTTTGTCAGAGTATAAAATCCCCAACGCCATCTTCTTTGGGCTCTCATTCTGCGCTCCATGAATGCAGGTTCCCACTCGGATGGCGGAGAAAAGCAACCACTGCCTTTGCGCTTCCATTCATATCTAGCTTTACCGCGACGAGGATTTGGGAAGCGTGAGGGCGGATATATTTATGCCATTACGATAACGAATAAAGATGTAAATGAATTAACTTTCTTGGTCCTAACTATCAGCATATCATACATGTTCCCTTTCTCTTGAAATCCCCATATCAAACTCCTATTTCCCTCCTGTATCAACACCTTCTCCGCCTCCCAAACCCTCCCCCTCCTCCCAGCATACTCATCCCCCCACCTCCTCCACCCATCCTCCCTGGCCGTGAACTCCAACATCCTCGTCTCCCTCCCATGCTCATCCCACCCATGCTCATTCCCCCCATGCGTCCTCCGCCCATATGACCGCCTCCATCGTGATGGTGCACTACCGTTGTGGGTCCGCCGCCGTAGCGTTCTGTGCTGTAGCCCGGACGACGTGACATTCAGGATGGTCCGCAGCCCATTGTGTGTTTATGTGTAAGTAGGTGTGGGGTGAAAGATGGAGTATGGCAAAAGCAAGATTTCTCAACGCGTATTGTCGAAAGAGTATATTGCGCACAGCGTTACTATTGGTAATTTCTCGCGACACGAAGAAGAAGAAGAAGAAGAAGAAGAAGGTACCGCCAACTTATAAGCTCAATATATCTTTCAGATGTCGAGTTTTCAGTAGATTAATAATAACTGAATAAATTGGTTTGTTTGATAGATTGGAAAGTTTCGTCCTTTCCCCCATACACTTCTTATACTCACCTCTCAACCCCTCGACATCACACACGAAATGACATACGCCAAACCGCCCTTTGAGCCAAACAATACCCTCTCCCCTTCTCACATCCGCTATCCAGACTCCATGCGCTCACGGCGTCTTTGCTTGTCCTTGGCTCTACACCCTGATTGGCCAGAGCGGCCCGGCGAGGCGCACAACGTGTGGCGTAAACCTTGAGATGGCGTTCGCCGCGTAGGTCTAGAAGCAACTGTGTAGTTCATGCTAGCCAGGTGCTGGGATGGGTGTGGCTGGCGTGTGGTTCTACAAGGTCCTAGCAGGAGCGGGTCGGCCGCCCTCCCTGCAAGCTTCACTAGAGGAGTTCATCTTCCTCTAGCGAGGTGCAAGTACAAGCTGCTCCCCTGTACGGATTGACGCGAGGGTGGCAATACATCAGTGCGTATGCTCGTGCATAGAAGGTTCAGGATACGATACCTAAATTTGTAAGCAAATACCATAAAGCTAAGGTATTTTATCCTAAACTAGTCGTACTAACTTATTAGCATAATGCCCAAAATTAAAACACTAAATTGCTGACTTACCTATAAGGAATGAGTAGAAATCCAGACCCTAGTAGAGCTTGGTTGGAAGCCTCTAGCTATTGCTTAGAAGCTTAGTATAGCTTAATCAACTATATCCTATTGCATTGCTACGCTAGAGACCCCTAAGAAGCCGTAGGGTAGACCTCCTCTTATTACAACACCCCTTCGACAGCTCCTTGTACGCCACGCTACTGAGAACGCTAAGTAGAGATAGAAGTCCCGCGAGCAAATTGCCCATAAGCTTGGGATTAACGTCTACTAGCGCTCGCTAGTTAAGGCCTTTAAGAAAGAGTTATACTACTACTAGAAGGCTATAGTGTGGTGAATAATAGTGCTTGACTGGATGGTTGGACCGATTAACTGCGTACTAATGGCTCTATTGGTAGTAGAAGCTATTGAGTAGAAGTTCCTGCCTCCGTTGTGTTCGTTGTTGTCTTGTTATCTCTGTCGAGATTACAAGCTTAAATACCCCTGAACTCCCTAGCCGAGGCTCCCTCGGAGCTCAATTCAGTTTAGCTAACTCCACCACAATAGAGAAGCCTCTCCTTATACCTAAGTATATGTACGATCTGTTATACATGGTCACCATCGGCGCTAGCGCCTTGGCAAGCACACAGTATATACTGTCACTGCCCACTAGATAGAACAATCAGCCTTGTTTACCACTTTTTGTACTTGTACTTCCTCACGCCATTGCGGCCGTGACACGATCACCTTATATAGGTATAGGAAAAGAAAGTATCTTTATAGAAGATAACGTCTCAATCTATAAATTAAAGGCTATATAGGTGTCAGATTTGATGGTTACTGAGTGACCGATGCAAGTGAAGGCCAGAATTGGATTCATTGATTGTTCTGTCTATTCTCTACTTTTCTACTCCTATTGATATACTTCATGAAGTTCCTTTGATTTCTCTCATGCCTCAGGATCCCCCTTTGTTGAGCTGGTGCGTTACTTGATTGCGGTTCTCCTGTCAAAGGGATGCCCGCAGTTGAGCTGGTGCGGCGCGGTTTGAATTGGCTTGCTTAGCTAGTGGCGCTAGTGGCGCACGTGCGCGCGTGCCCATCTCGATCGCCATCTCGGTCGTCATCTGATCTGACAATAGGCCGTAGAGAGAGCTCTTAGGATTACGCGTATGTAGTGGCCTACCAACTCGCTAGACCTCAATCCTATTAATCAAGTATAGACTACAGAAGCGCTACCTAAAAACTACAGAGGAGGTTCGCTAGTTCCTACAAGAGGAGTGGGATAAATTAACTATTAAGGACTATTAGAACTATATCAAATCAATGAAGGAGCGTTGTTGGGTAGTGATTTTTGCAGGTAGTAGCCATACTAAGTGGTAGTAATTAAGTGTAATAAATTACATAGAAAAATAACAGGGCGTAAGCACTACTATAACCGCTACTCGCGTCAACCCGTATAGGGGAGTAGCTTGTAGTCTAAATCACGTACTTCTATTTAGAACCTTCTTGAAGCTTCGCTGTGGCAAACCACCTAAGTATATATTCATATTAATCCCCGGCCCTCTATGAAATAGAGGGAATAAACAAATATAGAGTAGTAAGTTATGTCAATATCAATGTTCCTAGGCTTTGGATATACTATATATTTAGCTGAGTTGTGCATATCCGCATCCTTACCACTATAACACCAATGCCGGTTATCGTCCAACACATATGCTAGCAGGTCATCGACGCAAAATTATCATACTCTAGCCAGCACACAATTCTTAGGGCGGTAGTCAAGCTGCTTGTTAACACAGGCAACGTCGACGTCGACGCGAAGGACAGTAAAGGGCGGCAGAGTAACCCCACTTCTATAAGCATAGATCAGTACCTCTCGGCCCCTCATTCGCAAAAAGCAACACATGCACTCCAAGTGAGTCAAACATAAGCACAAATTTATGCTCTATCGTAGAAACAGATTTTGCAACCCTTTACACAATTAAAGCAATCTACATTAAATAGTAAGTGACTAAGCTAGGGCTCTTCTACGAATTAGGCGGTACGCTTGCAGCAGCTTGACTACCGCTTCGTGCCCTCCCTCGGCTGCCCGCGAGAGCGGCGTCTGCCCATGGCGTTTATCCTTTGCGTCGACGTCGACCTTGCCCGTATCAACAAGCAGCTTGACTACCGCTTCGTGCCCTCCCTCGGCTGCCCGCGAGAGCGGCGTCCGCCCGTTATTATCCTTTGCGTCGACGTCGACCTTGCCTGTGTCAACAAGCAGCTTGACTACCGCTTCGTGCCCTCCCGTGGCTGCCCGCAAGAGCGGCGTCTGCCCATGGCGTTTATCCTTTGCGTCGATGTCGACCTTGCCTGTATCAACAAGCAGCTTGACTACCGCTTCGTGCCCTCCCTCGGCTGCCCGCGAGAGCGGCGTCCACCCGTTATTATCCTTTGCGTCGACGTCGACCTTGCCTGTGTCAAGAACCAGCTTGACTATTGCCACATTTCCAAGCTCCGCCAAATAAGAGAGTACGCTCCGTTGATTCGAGAATTGGAACTTGCGCCCAAGTTTTAGATCCACTATGTCCTCGTAATAGTGGGCATGGATATCATGAAGGTAACTTCCGGGAAGCTGGTCCTTAGAGAGAGCATCTACAAATGCTTGGAGAGCCTCCTTGCTTCCCGTCGCTAAGGCTGCAAAGAGAGGGGGTCCATACCGCTCCTCTCCGACCTCAAGGCAGGAGATAGCGGACGGGTGTGCTCGAATAAGGGAGGACAGATTGCGCTCCCCTAACACATACAATAGGCTCATCTTTTCCGTGTACCTCCGTACTTGACGCCTCTCGAATAAATTGGCTAGCTTGATCCAGGCAGGTCGCGGAAAGCCTAAGATAAAACCCCCCTGAGCAACATTACTCCATTCTGCCAAATTAGCGTGGTGGAGAACGTGTTGCACAGCATATTCTAGGAAAGGAAACATGTCATTTGCTAACTTACGTAGGTCGGCGGCCTGCTGCGATTGAGCCTTCGGAAGTTCCTCGGGGATCCTTAGAGGAGTAAAAACATCCATACTTATGTAGTTGTAGCAGCATTGTTTCAGCCGCTCGTGACTTTGGCCCTGGAGATTGCTTCTGAGGTTAGGCCAGATGTCGCTAAGGCCGTCTTCTTTTAAGAGAAAGTCTCTTACTGACTCGTGAATGAACTGGACCGTCTGATTCTTAGATATTGTTATCTCGGCCAGGCCCTTTGAAGAGTCGAGTATGAACAGTTTGATCATCTCTTTGGTGACCTCATTAGGATCCCATTTGGATACCGCCTCAGGCTCAACCCCAGAAAGAACAGCAAAGTACAACTGCTCTGGACTTAATGGCGGCTTCGCGAAAAGTACCCATTGGATACATAGTGCCAGCTCATCTCTATTGTGGGAGTCGCGCGTCAAGATATCGCGAAACAGTGTGTGGAGGTCGCCAGGAATCTCCCGAAGTCTTCGCTGAAGTACATGGATCCGGCCACTATCATACTCTTTATTTAGGATGCCTACAACAAGAACAACCCACATAAAGACTCCTAATGCTTTTTCTTGAAGTTCGCTCCGGATCTGCTGCGCAATTTTGCTCTTCCCAATCTTTAATTCGCTCTCTAGGTAGTTAGTAATGTCCTGACTATGTTCTTCTTGCCTTTCTAGCACTAGACTAAGTCCTTTCTGAATTGTGATATTTGGGTAGTGTCTACTTGAAAAGCAGATTTGGAATCTAATACCGGCTGATGTGGACAGCTCGCCAACGCGTTCAAAGAAGTTTATCATATCTCGGATCTGCTCTTCTTCGCATTCATCAAGAGCGTCAATGAAGCATACTATAGAAGACTGCCGAAGGCCCTGTATAGCTTGCTCTAATAGCGATTTAAGTGATTCGATGCCCCATTGGCGATCCAGTCTGACGCTCGACGATGAGAGACCAACCGAGTCGAAAACGCACTGGAGCGCTGGAAGCCCTTCGAGGAGTTGCAGGAGCAGTGACCGATAAGTTCCGATCGTAGACTTCTCCATGTCTGCACCACGTGCGTTAAAAAAGAAGGAGATAACAATCTTGTCCTTCATCGTTTCCCACGCATTAGCAAGAGCAAACTTTATTAAGGTGGATTTTCCAGTTCCAGGCTTCCCTTTGATCCACAACAAGCCGTGGTGTTCGTCTACTTTGGCCGTATCGAGCCAGTCAATGTACTCAGGCTTTTTTAATAGCCATTTGCATGTCTTGGCGTGGGCTTTTTTGATATTCATCTGGCGTGCATCGATTTGGTCAAATCGCAACGACTCTAACAGTATCCGCCTTTGGTCGTTGTCCAGCGACAGTACCTTACTACCTAGAGACTCTGTGATCTCTCTGCGAAGCCTCCTGAAGGCGTTCTCTTCACCTTCGCCGTAGTTTGGCACCATATAAATACCAAATATACCTAGCAATGAGTACGCTTTGTCTTCTTTGCGTGTCGTGTGGCGGGCTTTTAACCACGATAATCGATCCTCTTTACTAAACTCATGTAGAGGAGCCCCTTGAAGGGCTCGGACGGGGACTCCCGTCGTCTCGTGAATGTGTCGCTCTAGAGTTTTCTTGTCACCCAACCGATTTCCTTCTTTCGAGAAAAACGTGACGGTGTGAGGGGCTAGGAGCTCTTGTAGGGTCCAGCCTCGGGTAAACCATCTGCTTTGCCGAAATGCTGGCTCCCAAGTGTAGTGGAAGTTCTTGTTGTCTGCTTTCCGTTTTCGTATAGAGACATCCGCGAGGTACACATAGCATTGTGCCGCCTTTTGATACCAGCGAAACATCGAGTTGATCGCATCCTGGACTTCGACAGCATTTGCCTTGTTAATGCAGCAAGTATCCACCCAGAAGTATTCCAAGCTATCGCGTTTGGCCTGTTGTGCGCAGAACCGGATTTTGTCATAGCCTGCCTTGCTCTTACTTGACTCGTTCGAGAACTCGTCGAATATCACCTCTTGATCCTCCTGCCAAGTATGTGAAAGTATAGCATAGCGAGGAATTTCGTTCTCGTTAAGTATGTCTTTAGTGAAGCTGAGCTCGTCATTGCCGCTGATCTTTAGGAGCCGCATTGCGTCGTATATGTTCTGGCTCTCGATCGTATCAGGCTGGATAATCGGTGGCACACGGCGGTCGTCGTCCGTTCATTCGGTCGAGGGTGACAATGTCAGCTATCGAGAGTGCTGCGGGTGTTAGCGGTCGGAGTACACTTTTTAGTGTGGAAGAGCGATGGTGCGAGAGGTGGTCAGGCAGTTGCGACAGGCTGTCCTTGGCAGCAAAATGTGGCAGAGCAAGGCTGAACAAAACCTACCAAGCGCAAACAAAATTTCTACTTATATACCTTGCTATCCTATACATATTTATTTTCTCTATATCATAAAAGGCTGGGGGTCGAGGTAAAGACGTAGCCCGCTAATTTTGCTGCAGCGAAGGTTCGAGCGTTCGAGCGTTCGAGCGTTCGAGCCGCTCTAGATCAAGTGGCGGTTAGTTGCTGCTGCTAGAACTAGGAGGCATTGAAGATTCGCCACGTTAGACCTCGTCAAATTGACGAACTCCTCCGATGACACTAGCAGGGAGGACGGCCGACCCCGCTCCTACCAGGACCTTGTAAGGTTATTTTAGGGTTCGTCATAGGTCGGAGGGAAACAGGTTAGGTGCAGCCTCAGCATGGTTATGAAATGATCGAATACTGAAGAGGAGATGATATTGGCGAAAGTGTGATGTGATTTTAATATGTTTTTGGTCAATAGGTTGTGTAATCTTGTTGATGTGGTAGTTCTTTATACTTTCGTATACTTCCGTAACCCAACACAACGAAATTGATGTTGTTGGTTACTGCGTATATGTCTATGACAATCGAACCCGGTATCCAAATCAGGAATTCGTAGATATCAACACGCTTTTCCAAACGTCATTGTCGATCTCTTCCACTTGGGTAAAGAAGCCCAGGAATACACATCGCATCACATATCTCTTTTACATTTCCATCTAATAACTCGATCCTTGCCGGTCATCTGTGAAATGTGAGCATCCATCTTCGTAAATGTGTTTATAAAGCCGAACTCACAATTCGCACCCATTGCCTTCCTCAACTTCATCGTCACAGCCTCCTCCTCCAAATCCTTCTTGTCGCCCGTCTGCACCTCAACGGCATACGTACGAATGACCTGCTTAACCTGCCCAGACTGAAAGCTCATCTTCGCCTTGCGCATAACCTTGGTATTAGGGCCTAGTACAGAATGCCACATCAGCGCCTATCCTCCCCACCAGCTACGAAGCATACACCAAAAAGCTGAATAAGAAAAAAAAAAGAAAAAAAAAAGGAATCCACTCACCAGCCCAAACCACAAAAGCAAACTTAACCCTCTCACTATACTCGTCATTCCCCAATTTCATCCGCACATACGCATACGCAGCCTCATCGTCCGCCAAACCCTCCGTCATCTCAGCAATATCCCCCGCACCGGTACCAGCCAGCTTCAAATTATCCGACGTACCCGAAGCATACTTGATCGACACTCCAAAATCAGCCTCAAACTTCTCTCTCTCAATTTTTATACCCCCCCCCCCACCTTTTCCCCTCAAATTTTTTTTATTCATAAAAAAATGAAAAGAAATTAACAAGAAGGGGGGGGGGGCCGGGGGACAGGGGACGGGAGACCTTACCTTCAATACAAGCCACGTTGTGTCCGACTTGTCGGACCGCACGTCTTCGTATGCCTGGGCAATGTCGGGGTCGGAGAGGATATCGGCGGCAGAAGGCATGGCTGTGATTTGGGTGGGTGGGTAGGGCAAGAATGTAGAGTAGAGGGAAGGGGGTGTGGAGTGAAGAAGTTGGGATGGTTCTGGGCTGGGTTAGTGCGGGGCTACGGGGGGACCAATGGCGGTGAAGCGCGTTCGGTTACGCATCTTTGTCTCATGCTAGTGCGGAGCACGGAAGGCATTGGGGAGGTGCGAGGTAAGGTTGGGAAGAATGTTTGGGAGGGGAGGAGGGGGTTGAGGCTGTAGTGCTTGGAAGAAGTAGTCTTCGTTTCGTTGTACTTCTTGGCGTAGTCGATACGTGGGTGGAGAGCATGATATTCATGAGTTAAGACATTAACTTGTTATATATGATATATGATTGAGATAACGTTGATCATACGGCAATAACTTTAAAATTGACGCCCATATATACGTCTGTTTCTTAAAGGATCTATACTCAGATTTCATTGCGTCTCAATCGCTCATCCAACCCCCCAATTTTCTGCCCCGAGGATCTCCCACTCTCAAATAAATGAATGCATTCAACTATACTTCTATTCATTTCTTTGCCTTATTCTCACTGTTGTAAAAATGCGCCATTTAAAACTGATTTTACAAGGACGTCGAAAGTTTCATGCTGCGTATCATATTTGAGAACCGGCGAGAGTTTTGTATGTACCACGTATGGAAAGCGTTTCTTTCCATCAATCTCAAGTCCAGTAATGCTTTTCAAGAGGTATCACGAAAGCGTAATCGCAAGGATATACTTTTCCACGCATCTAACCGAAGATAAGTGGAGCGCAAAGGCATGGTCTTAGAGCTAAACAGTCAGTCAAAGCCATGGAGGAAAAAAAAGACATAACATGGACGACTATCGACTTTTGAATCTTCTTTCTACCAAGCACCAGACCCCGTCTTACCGCGAGTAACCTAATCAGTCCCACACACCCACCATTTTCCCTCCGTAGCTAAAACCTAAACCTCCACTCCACCCCTCCCATCCAGCCTGCCAACCTCCATTGACCACCCACTCACTGACCCCCCATCTTTTCATGCGTGCTCATCAAACTCCCAATAAACGTCGTAATTAACCGACTCTGCACCGCAACAATATCTTCAGGAACAAGCCAAATCGTCGCCCCCATCTTCCTCGCAATACTAATCGCCAACTTGGCATTCTGATAGCAATCTTCGTCCCCGCGACCAGGGGCTACAAGATCGTAATCAACATACGCAGGCTTCATGCCAGCGAGGACGTCGAGAAGAAAGACGGCGTTGGAAAGGGAAGAGTCTTTGAAGGAGCGGATGGGGTTTGATTTGCCTGATTTGCGCGACATGTCGTTTGCCCATTTGATCATGTCTGCATCTGTGATTTCGCGCTTGCCGAGGCGTTGGGCGAGGCCGGTGAGGGTCGCGACGATGTCCTTGCGCATGAGTTGCCAAACGAGGCCGAGGGTGAGGGTGCGTTGGCCGTCGGTGATGTCTGCGCCTTGGATGCCTGGGAGGGAGAATTGGACTTGTTTGCCGATTTCGACGGCGTAGTTTGTGTTTTCGAGGGCCTTGAAGCGCATCAGTTCTTGGCCTTCGCGGGGCTTGTTGACGTGGCGCCAGTTTACGCTGCCAGGGATGACTTTGTCGTAGCCTTGGAGGAGGACGGTGCCGTCTTTTAGGTCTTCGAAGAAGGATTGCACGACGGGCTTGACGTCGAGGGAGTTTAGCCACAACGTGAAGACGCGGGCTTCACGCTCTCCTTCGGCATCAAAGTCTTCAATTTCAGCCTTCTCTTCTTCCGTAATGGGGTCGAGGCAAGGATGAGTGTTGAACAGATTGGCTACAAAGGCAAGGTTGAGCTTCGGGTTTCCAGCAACTAGAGAGGTTGGAGTCAAGAATTTGCGGCAATTTAGAGCGTCGGCATTTTGGAGAACCATCTCAGCACGCTGAAGTAGGTCGTTTTGTTGAAGTGGGGAGCGGGAGCAAGTCTCGGGTGCAAGTTGACTGAGGAGAACAGTGTAGTTTTCTCCATCCTTGACGTCGGTGGAGAAGTTGGTAACACTAAATCAGTCAGCATGTTATATGTGGTCTATGTTTGGACATTTTACACATACGTTCTATGCCACTTTGCGTTCTTCAAGTGGTAGTTGAACCAACGCAACAAGATCTGCTCGGGTGGCAGTCGCAAAAACTGTTCTAGAGTCTCGCCATCATCCAGTAGCCTGTATAGCTCAGGATGCAGTTTGATATCGATCTTGCCCAATAGACCTCTCCGGATGATTTGCCAGATGAGGCCAAGGATCAGATGCTCTCTCACTTCGATAATGTCTCCGCTGCCAATGTTTACCACTGAGCATCCGATACCCTTGGCAGACTCGATGACGATGTTGTTGTTCTCGGTAAAGTGGAAGTTGTTGAGTTGCTTGATTTTCCTGCCTGGCTTATTCAGCACACGCTCGTCGATGGTGTCGGGTACGCTGTCGTTGATGAGCTTGGAGAGCACAAGACCGTCTTTGCACTGGTCGAACATCTCAAAGGTATCGGTAGGGAACGGCAGGCGGTCGCCGATATCTGCATCGCCGGCAAGCACAGCGTTGATATGACGAGTGAATTCGGTCCGCTCATCCTCGTTGATGGTATGGGTGACGTTGGCAGAGGAGCCCTGGACTTGGATCCTGCCTCCTCCACCTCCACTGCCGATGCTGGTCTTGGACGCATGTCCAGGTCTTCCAGGTGTAGGAGGTGCGCTGCCGGTGCCGCCAGTGCCAGCCCTTGGGCTGGTTGGGCCAGTGTGCATGCGCTGTTGGGCGGGTGAGGATTTACGAAGTTTGGAGATGAGCTGTGTTGGTTAGTCCTGCATTCCTGCCTGCCTGCATATGTGCACAAAGCAAAATTGCCTACATCAACATAATCTTCCAGCTCTACACGCCGCGAACTGTCTAGCTCCACCTCTTTCAGTGCCTGCCGCACCACATCGTACGGTTGGTGCTCTGACTGCTGTGTCGCCTTGATCACCGCCGCCTCTTCGAGATAGCCCTTGTCGTCGACGTCGAGTTTGCGGAAGGCATCTTGCAGGCCAAAGATCTCGCCCTGTTGGAATTGGGGGTATTTCCTGTTGTGAAATTTGCTGGTTAGCTGCCGTGGAAGCTGGCCGAGTCGCATGGAAGACGCGGGTGCAAACCTACTTTTGCAGCTTGATTATGTTCATCGTGACAGCGCAAGGATTGATGTGTGTGTGTGTTGCAAACTTTGGAAAAAAAAGAAACCAGAGAGAAGACAACAAGACCTAATAGCAGCGGCAAAGTCTCTGCCTAACTCAGCCTCGTACAGTGTTGCGCGTTCCGACGGATTGCCTCTTGTTTGGCTTACCCTGATGACGTGGGGCTCCTTCGCCAAGTCGGGCGTGGAGGGGCATTCTTGATTACGTACACACGATTGACATAATTACCGACATATCAATCAGTTCACATTCTCTTCATGCATCACTCACATCAACCAAACACCATCATACCGACAGAAATGGTTGTAAAAAAGAGCTTTTGATTCCCTCATTATTTTCATAAGGTCCGCATCGCTGGCTCGTCAAGTACATCCCTCCCGTTAAAATAAACACTAAAACCCTGTTTCGCACATCTTTCACAAGACATGCCCTGTAGCCCGCCAGCCAACTGTATGCTGAATGTAGCCCACTCGAGCCACCCCAACGTGAAACAATACATAACTTTCCGCGAGCATGTCGCTCGCCTATAAAGCAAACATCATCATGGCGCATAAGCATCCATCTCCTTCATATACGCCTTCGTTTTCGTCAAACATGGTGCCGTTTCTTTCCAAACGAATGAGTGTGAGGTGGTGAGTCATGCTATCCGTCTATCCTCGACGACTTCCTTCATACCCACCTCCCTGTTTCGTACGGTGTCATCATCTTCACGGCTGTCGATACTTTCGCGGAGAGAGCAACGTGGATGTAGAAAGTACAGAACCGTAACTCGCAGCATTAAGCAGAAGCGCCTTTCGCGCATGCTGCAAGAAGGAGTCGTATGTCGTCAAAATGGAAGGTCAAGCTTCGGTCCGTCAGGACAGAAAACCTGAGAAGCAAATGGTCGTTAAGGTCGTTAATGCCCGGAGGTCCAGAGGTGTAGAGTGAACACAGGAAAAGATAAGAGATAATAAACACAAGGAAATGTCCCACATCCTGTGGAGAGAGCGGAATGAGTCGGTGGGATATGTTTCGTTTTCGACTATGGTCAGGCCCAGTAAGGACGATGCGGCGGTAGAATGTTGTTCGTATCTTGGAAAA
The DNA here is from genome assembly GCA_021365335.1 of Phaeosphaeriaceae sp. PMI808. Classification (NCBI taxonomy): domain Eukaryota; kingdom Fungi; phylum Ascomycota; class Dothideomycetes; order Pleosporales; family Phaeosphaeriaceae; species Phaeosphaeriaceae sp. PMI808. The sequence continues at coordinate 60,792 of JAJTIZ010000058.1, forward strand.
ACGCTTGCTTGGTGCTGCAAATCAATGGATATAGAGGCTCAATTGCCGTCTAAAGCAAATATTGATTGGCAACGAACCGCCGAATAAATAAAAGGGTTGATGTTATTACCTCCTGGCCCGTTGAGCACTCATTGTGTGCGCACGCTGCAGGCTAGGATTTTGATCTTGGGGGTAGGCGCCGCCAACTGCACCACCCTCCATGGTTTTGCGCCTCTTCATGCCGCCCATATCGTCTCCCTGAACACTGTCAGGGCGATATGGATCTTCATCATCGTCATCACGACCGCGCTTTCCAGTACCATTTACGCCATTTGTCGGGGGATACCCTTGGCTTGCATACTGGGGCACGCCGCCTGGACCAGGGTATGCATCATGAGGGGCGCTGCCATTAGGAGCACCTCGGGGATCGCTCATTACATTGTAAAGGTTGCTAGAAGGCGCTTGGCGTTGAGGAGTTTGGTATCCCGAATTCCATTGAGCTTGGCCAGTCGTTGCTGTGCGGGGTGTTGCGCGTCCAGATCCATTCTGATGTGGGGAGCCAGTCATCTCAGGGGAAAGATGAGGATGATCGGGATGAATGGCTGCAGCTGGAGCATTGGGGTTGTAGCCATACGGACCACGGTTCCCGTTGTAGGGCGCATTCGAGTGCGTGTATTCATTGTCGTGCTCATGGTCACCCTCAGTTCCTGCTGGAGCAGGTGCAACCTGATTGTTGGTTTGCTGCATCATGCCGTCGTTAGGTTTGACGTCACCCTCGTCTGGTACCTCACCTAGACGAGACGGTGGCGCCATTTCAGTCTTTGGATAGGCACCCTCTGGGCGGTATGCCATCATTGGCTGCCCTTGAGTATTGTATTGACCGGGCTGCGATGGAGGTGCCGAGTACATTGGCCTTGACTGGTCATAATTTTGAGCTGAACCGTAGGTTATAGCCTGTTGCACAGCTCCAGGAGGTGTGGACGCGGGTGTTGTAGGTACAGAGCGCGCGTTGCTCAGACCTGTATCGATGGACAGAGGCTGACTACCTTGAGGGTTCTGCACGTTTGCGCCACTCCATTCATAGGAGCTCCCTTGGTTACCCATGCCCATGATACTTGATGCGCTTGTAGGTGGAGTGGGGAACGTATGGGCTCGATCGAGCCCAGGACGCCCTGCAGAAGGATGAGGCTGGATAGCGTGTGGAGGCTGCGACATAGCAGCACCAATAGGATTGCTCATCGAGTGATGATGATGCAACGATGGTGGCTGCGAAGTCGTTGGCCCTGAAAGGTATCGCTGAGTCTGCATAGAGTCAGGTCTCCGATTGCGGTCTACAGCAGCCATGGCAGCGCTTCCTACACTTGCCCTCGTCTGGTTTGAGGGATGATAGAGCAGAGCTCCAATGTCATGAACGAAGAGAGGGTAGAGTTGCTCCGTGATCTTCTCTTTGTTTGCAAACTCGAGGGCACGCTCAAACGGGATCCTGCGTCTCGTTAGTTGGATGTACGAGACATATTATCTGGCCTTCTTACCAGACACCCTTCAGGTGCATGGGGCCGATCTTGACAACGTGTCGAGTTTTTTCACTTTTAAGAATGCCATCTCTACGCCCGCGTGTCATGCCAGCAACATTTAAGAGCTTCGTACCGTTAATCATGTGGTTGTCTACACAAATCATCAGTATCATGTTGGTACACATAAAAGATGCAGTGTGCTTACCTTCACGACGGGCTACACAAACTCCCTTTGCCTCAACCTGGAAACATAAACTGCCTTCATCTTCCCATAATGTGGCAGTCACGCGAGGCTTCATCCCGGGTGGAGCGACTTGGCCTGTGTGATCAAAAGTATGTGTCTGGTAGCTCTGCGAGCCAGGTAGTGAGGGTGCTGGTCCACTTGAAGACATTGCTAATTCTATGAGCGCGTTTACGTAACTATATGGAGTGGAGCTTACCTGGAAGTTGAAGAGTCGAAGGTACCATGGCATTGTTCATCGATGAAGATGCTGGTAACTGAGAAGGAACACCGTTCGAATAGCCGTAGGAAGGATAGCCGGGTGGTGTTGGCCCATACTGGTGTTGGCCAGGTTGCATCATCGAAGATTGCGGTGGATACGCGTAGTGGGAGAGCCCTGCAGGAGCAGCCGAAGCTGGTGCATGTGCAGTTGCAGCAGCCATGTGGGGTGGATGCACGTCAGCATATGTTTGCATCTGGTTCATGCTGTTGTAGCCCGCCTGGGGAAAGCCGTAGCCGTCCTGGTTTCCGTACGGGGAGCCCTGGTGCGGATGCGCATTCAAAGGCTGACCGTCACGGTTGAGAGAAGGTGCGGTCTGCTCTGGGGAGGGTGTCTTGAACCCTGTGGTTTGACCGTTAACAGATGCAGCGTACGAAGTGTTGGAACTCGCGCTTCCGTTGCTCACAGATGCAGAACTAATGGAATCGCCGCGAGGCGATGATGAGGTCGAAGACGAGCTCACGTGCGGTTGGATCTGTGGAAGTGTTGGAAGCCTCTCACTTGATGCAGTAGGCTTGGGCGTGTAGTGTGAGTTATACCAGGTGTCGACGGGGCCGCGGGGGTGGACCGACGAGATCGATGGCAGCTCCAGCTTTACGGTATTGTCCGAGTCTCTGCCTAGGAGGTGTTTTAGGTGGTATCAAGAAAGTCCAGAGGAGATTCTTGAGACTGATCACCAGATGGCCGAGTGTATAAGCTGGAAGACGTGCAAACAATGCTCTACAACAAAAAAAAATTGCAGATTCTGTGCGCGTAACCGGCAAGATGATAATACAATAGCGTTTTATTTTATCGCAGTTGTTGGAGGGGTAAGACCTTCACCGCAAGTCAGTTGTTTGCTTCTCTGGATAAGGTCGGTCCACTGCAGCGCGACGGCTAACGAAATATGGGCAGACACGTGTATGTGTGCAAAAAGCCCAAATTGTGAATTTGGAAATGGGTTTGTGTATACCAAAGAGAATTGGGTAAGCACAGCCTGGGGTAATTGCATAGGCGTTGGTACAAGATGGTTGAAGTGAAGTAGAGTTGACTGACCTAGAATGTTTTTTGTCGGAGGGGGCTGGAGCGACCTGGGACTCAATGGAAGAGTGAAGGTGCTAAAACAAAATGGAATACTGCAAACAATGCTAACAAGGCAAAAAGCACGTCGTGAGGTCGTTGCGTTCGTAAAGCAGAAAAGAGCCGGTTGTTGGCAACGCTCTGCAGGCTCGGTTCCAAAGACGCAATGAGACTAATTGACGAAAGCCGGACAGGAAGAATAGCGGATGGAGACTGCAGCGACCAGATACATGTGCTGTTTGGTCGAGGTGTGCGTCGTGGTGGTAAGCGGTCGTTGGGTGGTTGCGCTTGTCAACTGCAGGCCAAGCAGTATCGATAGGACGGGCTTAGACGTGAACGTGAAAGCGAAAGCTGGGGGAAGTGCAAAAACACACTGTTGCGGCTCACGCGTCAGTAGCTGCTCGAGCAGGATAAGGCGTGGGGAAGAGCAACAAGGACAATGGCATTAACGGACACTTGGGTACCAACCTCCGCGCAGTCTATGAGGAGTAGGACAAGAAAAAGCCAAAGCAGGGCTCTCTCGCAGACTGCGGGTGGGGAGGCGGAGGTTTAGAGGCGGAGGTGGTTGGGATGTGACTTTGATGCTAGTGGGTGCTGGCCAACCAGACGGACGACCGATAGGCGAGAGCACGGGAAACGCTGGGGCGAGGCCGCGCTGGCCGTGGACCGCGGGCAAGAGCAAGGCGAAGAAGGGTACAAAGAAAAGAAGCGAGCGGTACTGACCCAAAATGCAATTGCGCAGCGAACGACGTAATAGATTGAGGCGAAGGAGTGGGAGGCGATTCTCACAGCAAGAGCAAGCTGGAGGTTTTGGAGGTTTGGGGGTTTGGGCTTTTCTGGTGTGGAGAAGGGAAGGGAAGTGTGGTTCTCGCTCGTCGGCGATGCTGCAGAGAATCCTGCAGCACTCGACAGCAGGCAGGCCGCAGCTAAGAGGGCTGACCGAGACAGGCGAGCAGTGCACGCCCCTGGTAGTAGTCCGTGGGAGTCGGCCGCTTTTTTTTCCCTAGGCGGCGTGTTCCAATGGCTCTCTAGGCTGTCAGTGCGCGGCAGAGGGCGTTGGGTCGCTGGCAGTTGGCAGTTGGCTGGAGAGCTGGCAGGCCAGGCTTGAATTAGTTTTGATTTGATATTTGATGGGGGAAAGGATGGTGTGTGGTGGATGCACGCACTGGGCACGCAAGCTATTGGGATGTGCGTGCGCGGGCCGGCGCGAGTTCGCAGCAGCAAAGCACAGTACAGTAAAGCGCAGGGCAGGGCAAGTAGGTATACAGAGGACGAGGCCGAATGTGTGGAGAATGATGTTAGGAAGGTAATCAGATGCTTGGATGCTTGGATGCTGGATGCTGGATGCTGGATGCTAGGTGCTTAGATGCCAGATGCTGCAAGTAAAGTCAATCCAGACAATCCAGTCTGTATGTAGACTGTATGTATCGGTAGACTTGTAGATGGAATGGAATGGTGGAGACTCTAGGACAGCATTACAATCGACACCTACCCACTCACAAGCATCTGCGAGCACACAATCTAATTTCACTGGGGGGAAGGGGTGAGGGTGAGCAGCCCACAATGGCATGGGGGTTGACAACAACCAGAACAATAGGCAGGTTCAATGCTGACTTTGATACCTTCGTTCCTTCCCTACCTACCTACCTACCTACCTTCCTTCCTTCCCACCCAGGCTGGCAGCGACGACGAAGGTCCGGCAGACAGGGGACAAGGGGCAAGTGCGTGCGTTGAGTTGAATGCACCCCAGTACCCAGGAAAAGCTAGCAGGGGTCTACTATCTAGGGTCCCCAGTCACGTTAGTAGGTAGGCAAGAAGGCACTGGGGGGGGGGGGGCAGGTGGGCAGGTGGGTACCCACGTACCTACCTCATACAATACACACAGACACAGACACACACACACACAGAGACGACAGGGCCAACCACCGTACAATCTAGTCTACCACTATGCACCCAAGCGAGGCGAGCCTAGTCCCTACCCACTTTCCATACCACAGACCACCTACCACCACCCTCCACACCACCACCCACCTGACGACACAACACAAAGAAGGCACAACAGCAGATCAGATGGCCTGTCACTGTCCCTGGCTCCGTCACTCCCCTGAACTTACCACGAGAGGGGTTGCAGACGATGGCCCGCGCTTCGGATGTCTTTGCTATTTTCGTGCCTTTCCCCCCCTCGTCAATACTCCAATCCTATCATGTCATCTGTTGGACGGGCTCACGGAACGGAATGACCAGGGTGGGGGGGTCAAAGACTCAAAGGCCTGCCTCAGCTTAGCGGGCGCCTATTTTTCTTTCTACAACACACAACACTGTGCCGCTTCCTGAAGCATCGGCTGGCTCCCCGATAGGGACCAGACGGCTGAATGCAGACGACCACTCAGCGTAGACGGAAATATTTGACACGGCGCCCGTAAACCTTGTGCCAGTTGGTAGGGAACAGTCAGCCCGCATGTGTTCCTCTTTATTTCCTTAATAAGCTGCCTCGGCCCAAGGATATTGCGGCCGCCGATATGCACAAACCTTCCTGGGTGTGGGCCGGCCAGTAGCGACACAATCATCATCCCAGTGAGCGATCGGGAGCGCACACACCATGCCCTCCCCTGTTGAAACGCCTGGCTCCAAGTCCACCGCCGCAGTAGGTACTTGCTGTTCGTCGTGCTGAGTGGTCCCGCAGGCGCGATGATTTGGATGATTTGCACCAGTGCTGCGAGTCAGAAGCTCGCGCACTTGATGCTAGGCTTCGCCACCCTAAAAAAAATTACACCGAGCATACACAATCAGCCACCCCGTTTCTGAAACATGCCAGTTCAAATCCAACTGCCGCGGCCTCTCTCGTCATCTTTTCCGCTTTCAAAACGGGCCTCGATGCTTTGGGCCGGACAAGCTGCGAACTCAAGCCGCCTGAGCACCGCCAGCCAATTCTTGCTCAGGCTAAATGGCCGCCCTCTCACCCCAACACTCGCAGGGATGAGCCCAAGAATGAACGGAAGAAACGGACGGTAGGCCGTGCAGCCTGGGCATTATTACTCAGAAGCTCCTGGTTGGACGGATAGTCGTTGCTCACCAAACCAGCAACCTGGGTGGTCCGGCTATGCCCAGCGTCTATGTTTCCCACGCGAGTCGACCACCTCAACCAGAGGCGTCCAACAAGCCATGAGGGTGAGCATGTGCAACGTGGAGCCTCGAGAGAATGCGAGAGCGCATGGCCTGTCAGCCTGCTCGCAAGACGAGCCACGCCTTCATCACTTCGAGCGCCGCGGGCGTCGTTATTACCGCTCGCAGCCACTTGTGGAAATCCATCTTGAGTAAATTCCCTCGACAAACGTGCCGACAGTACCACGACTTTGGCGTTGGATGTGGGCGCCACGCAGCATGATAGGATGACCGCTAGTTGCGGTGTGAGTGATGTGCTGGCGCCGCTTAACTCCACTAGGCAATGACGACCCACCCATGGCCGTGGCCGGCTGGCCTTGCCCTCAGTAGCCATCCAAACTTGCACGCTACATTGCCTCAGTCCTCTACTCAGTTTACTAACTGTCCTGTCCATCGATTGTCGTGTCTCGCACTCGGAATCTAATAGTTCCAGTACCGTGGACACTTGTCGTACAATGCCACAAGACCGTTTCTTTCTGGCCAGCTGAAACATGATCCACACACAGCGCAATACCACCAGCCGCCGTTGTCGCCATCCCTCCAACCGTAACTGTGCAAAGTGTAGAAAAGGCTGAGTGACAACGTTGCGAGTCACGGGACTTGGCATACGAGCCTCCGATGCGAACCGTGACAGCCTCCAGTCGCCTGAGAAGTCTCTAGTCAAACTCAAAAATAATAGTCATGCCAGCCTGATGGTACTCGCCCAGTCGGTACAGTACTGTATAACTCGCCGCTCCAAGCGCCAAACCAGATGTTCGCATCCAATTCGACATGGCCAGCTCAATCACATTCCGCTTCATCCAATGCTAACCACTTCATGGTCATTTTGACAACGTGTCGATAAGCCCTGTCTAGACCACTACCTTTACTCTTGTGTGTGACCAATCGACAGTAGACGACTGTGAGAGTCGACAGTGGTCGCAATATCAGCCGATCCTCTGGTCGTCTTCATCATCGGAAAGGTAAAATTGAAGCTTTGACGGGATCCCTTCCCAGTCCGTTCCGGTGGCACCAGGGTACAAGGAGCACGGAGCACAATCTATCACCAAGGGTGCAGCAGGAGCCCGTAGGCTTCAAGCGACGCGTACTGTGTCACCATGCGCAAGTTTGCTGTATTGGCTTTGCTCCAAATGTCCCCTCGCGAGGTCCAGTCCCACCGTAGTCGCGTGGGCCAGGTGTCTAGGAAGCATGCACAGGTGAAAATAAACGTGCAGCGCAGCCGGCGCGATGTGGGTGCGGATCGTGGAGAAAGGCCCGCACCCGTCTCTCCATGTAACTTGCTGACCACCACCACCATTGGCAAGTCATAGGCATATTGTCATGGTCAGAGTATGCATGCACGTTTCTGAGTGAGACCGTCCAAGCACATGACAGGCTACAGCAACCCTCTTCTCAGCTATCGGACGACAAGCTCCCAGTCGGGCAAACCCTGTGGTCTTCAGACCTCGCAACTCGAGCACATTGTTTCCGCGAAGTGGCCACGCGGTGGGGCTTGTGTGCGCTCTTGTCCAACACAAAGGGAAGACCAATCTAGAATCGGAACCCTAGGAAGGATCCGCGTCCGGATGAAGAAATTGACCTTCGTAATTTGCACGGCATGCCCGTTCAACAGTCCGAATGGAGTGGCTTGGAGATGAAAGGTAAAACAAGTACGAATTCCAGAATGCCAACGTTGAGCACTTCAGCTGCAATCCATCCACCGGTGTTCCTGCAGCTGTGAGGCAATCCCGCAATACGGGCTATGCTTGGGTGTCTATTTGTCGTATGATTGGACAGGTCTCGTATGCACTTACCCGCTCTTGCATATGCATGTGAGTTGGTGTCCCCACCAGCCCGTCAAGCTCGAGCCTCACCGTCTCGGTTGGGATGGTACGCGAGCTTGATCAGAGGAGTTTGCAAGGTGTTGCACAGGACGATCTGTTCTAAAGTAGCACACTGACTAAAGGCACACATGTTTGAGCCCGTCGCCTTTGCTCATCGAATTCTCCCAATTCTGGTAGGAGATTGACAAGCTCCGTGTGCCGCCGTCGGATCATTGAGATATGTGTCCCGCTGCGAATCAACGCTGGACACGTCAGGAGCCGTTATCGGGTCTTGATGGAGCAAGCAAGCCACGGCCGCTCCTTACATCCCAAAACGGCTCGTGGGGTATCGTAATGCAATATATGATTGGCGCGCCGCATGGGACACATGGCGGCGCTGATTGGTGCTGCCCACGCTGTAGATTTCCCGCCCCACTGCTTGCCGTCTCACTTCATGCTCAGTGGTTGATTCGCTTACCGCAGCATTCTCTAGCGTCTCTGAAAGAACTCCAGTTGCTTTTCGATGGGCTCAACAGACTTCAGTGACGACCATTGAAGTGAGGGGGTCATTTTCCGGTTGCAAGGTGCCGCCAACAAACAACTTTATCCTTCAATCCTTAAAACGCTTTGACTTCTTCACCGCTCTTCTATCCTTGCGACCTTATTGCAACTATCGAAGAGGTAGGGATGAAGTAATCTAAGGGCTCATGGAGAGCAAGGGTTGGGTAGGTCCAGTTCTTTGCAACCTGCTACGCCGTTCGTCTGCAGGCTTTCTTGCCTTTGTGGATGTGGCTGTCTCCAAGTACCGGCAGGACATATCTAGACAGTTCAATGTTTGAAACCAACAGTCGGACACGCTTATCGGCATCTGCTGCAATGCAGTATCTCGATGGCGCCGCGAGTAGGCTGCCAGCAGCAGCAGAGCCGCTCGCCTTTGCGGCGCATTCGCTTCCGCCTCCCGCAAAGTACGCACGACATACCTGCGTGCATCATTTTGCGTGTCTAGTTGTTGTTCCATCAGGGTACACTACAGTTAGCCTCATAGCTAAGGGATAACAGTACGTAGCTAGGCCACCACCCAACAGCGCTCGTACCAGGGTTGAATCTTCACAATGAAATAGCTAGGTACTCCAAGATCTGCATCAGGCAGGTAAAAGGTGCAAGCATGCGTTCTAGGGAAAGTCTCAGCACAAATATATCAACTGTCAGTCGGGGTATACCCATGTGCACACTTCAGCATGCCGCACATTGTGCCCATACGCACATGTCAGAATCTCAGAACCAGTCCTTTGGATCACGATGACCCGGTATGGATAAGCGGCTGGACAAATATGCATTCCTTTTCTTTACGTATGACAGAAAACTACCGTGGTTTTCGAAGTGGGAGGACAATACCGTCCAGGCGATCAATATTGGCTTCGGCGTTCAGGCGAGGCTTTGCTCCCTTAACATCCAACACTATCCACCTAATCAAGATAATTTGCCTTATCTAAAGACTCTTGCCATTTTTCGGTAGCTTTTCTGAGATGTCACTTGGGCGAAAAGCGATCCGACCTAGTGGTAGATGGCGGCTGAATAAGTCAACCAGATTAATCCAGTCTCAATATCGCTTGAATCCTCCAATATGGAACTCAATCGCCCGGTCCAGTCCCTACACCCGTTCCGTTGCAAGATCGATTACCGCATAATACCACCGCCCCCATTCCTTTAATGTCAACGCCAAGTCTCCTTCAGCAGTCAATTCGCCGCAGTCAGTCTATGCGACGGGACTATGTACCGAATGCAACATACTATGACGCCAAAATTTTACTAACAGTTTGCAATACTAGACACGCGTCAACTATGGTTCGTTTATTGTCTCCGCTTGGGGATTTCACATGTAATCCCTAAACTTTGGTATACCGGGAACGTGCTCGGACAGCCACCCTTGAATGCGATGGGGTGGTTGGGAAGGCATGAAAATCTCTGCACCCGTGGGCCGAGATAAACCGTCCGCAGTAATAACAATAGTGGAGTGGTTTAGTCCTGATGTCTGCCTGCAATGATTGTTGGCTGGTCGTAGATTGATAAACCTAGGTAGTGTTGAATGCCTCGGTCACCCCTCTCGGAACATATTTCGGTCTCAACTGAGTTATCACCTATCACCTTGCCATGTTAATTCTTAATTCCCCGCATGAACGGCTGATGTGCTTTTTCATGTGTCTGTCGTGCTGGGTTAATAACTAGCGTGCGCCAACGGGCTCGCAGCAGCTGATTCTGGTGCAAGGCTTACAAGACCATTCTCCACAGCCATTACGAGAGAGCGTGACATCGGCTCGAGTTTCGAAACAACTTGAAGCTCCAGTATAGACTTTCTGATCACGCGCCTCAGGTTCACGGTTGGTGTCTTGCTCGGTTAATTCGAACCCAGGTTCTTCTGTATTTTACAGGTGGATAGTCGGCACATGTGAAACACAATTAAACGACTACCCAAGCCGAATTCCTGCATTCCAAGAACCAACAGTTCGCATCATGCACGTTTATCAAACACTCCCTGTTTCAACCCTCCCCCAAGATTTATTGACACCTGCCTGTCTGCCGAGTAATGGCTTTGCATTCAGATGATCGCTCCCTCCGCATATTCGGGCATGTAATTCGTTTGCCTGCTAATGCGTGTCTGCACCACCTGCGCCGGCTGCGCGTGCACACGGTCCGACGTGCAGACGCAGTATGCGAACTGTGTCTGGGTTTGCGCAGGCTTTGGTTCAGACCGTATTTGCCACGATATATTCGATAAATCTTATATGTATGGATGTGCAAACAATAGCTCCGTGAAAGGAAGTATTACATGTCACAAAGATGGTTATCATAGCTAGATTAGATGTCCAGCTTATTCAGATTAAGGAACTCTAAATCGCTGCATAGTCGGCCTATTTTTATTTTTATTTTTTCTTGCATCTCAGGCTTTTAGTCCATAATATAAACTAACTATCGAGCGCAACCCGTCTTCCAAGGAGTATGTCAACACCGTCCGGCCAGTAAAAAACCGGCGCTATATTTACTATTTGCGTTCGGACACCGAACTCATAGCACGACCTCACCCTCAACAAAAGGCCTTGTAATATATCAATACTTCCTCCTGAAGAGAGGCATTACGGATCAACATTCCACCCCTTGACATGTCAGGTCACGCCACACACACTATTGATTTCCCCTCACACCACTAAGCCACCGCATTTTCACCTGAACGCATCTTTTCATACCAGGCAAGACCAATTACCCTATTGCGTCACTGCGCTAGTAAGATCTAGCACGTCAGCTTTGAATAATTAGAGTATTTGCTCTCGTCCCCCCATGGACCCGAAAAATAAAAAAGCTTTGGCCCTGGTTTTAGCCATTTGTTGCGCCCCTGCCCCCTATCTTGTCTACCTGGTCAATCCTCCACCTATGAATCCCCCTCTAAGCCCTATTCCAAATTATCGTGGAGACTACCTAATTCAGTGTGTGTGTGAGAGAGAGAGAGAGAAAGCCGTGAGCTCCCCTCCCCCCCCCTTCTCCCTCACCGGCCGGGCCCCTTGAGCTTCACGAGCCAAAAAAAAAAAAAAAAAAAAGGTCCGTTGCTTTGCTCAACCAGACCGAGGAAATAATGTAGACATGTTTTGGTGGAATATATAGGCTTTTTTTTTTAAAAAAAACAAATTGTAGTTTTTCGTGCTATCTTATCTATTTAATCTATTTCTCTTTTTAAAAAAAAAATTCTCCATGGAAATTTTTTTTTGGAGAAATATATATCTGGGAGAAAAAAACACAAAAGCAATTTATTTCTTCGTCCCGCCCAAAAAGTAAATTTTTTTTTTGGGTGAAATGCCACTTGAATGATTCGGTGTTTAAGGTTGAAAATTAAGTGGAGGCAACGATTCTTCTATTGGATCTTGATTTTCGGCTTTTTTGGGGGGGGCCGGAAAAGGCTGTTTTGTTCAATTAGGCAATTTACTTGGTCTATTATCATGGGTTGATTTCATATTATCGGGACATTTTCTACCCTAAATTAGTTTGAAACTCTTCATATCTGCCTGTCTAGGCAAGCCTGCTCCCCCCCCCTTCGTCCTTGTTAGGAGCTCACTCCGTTTAAGCCGTTAGCACACATGGCACATTGCTGTTGTGGTTGAATATGGAAATGGCTAATAGGGATGGGATACGTGACAATTGGGGTTTTGCGCTTCGTCGATGTATTTCCCGATATGGATGTGTTGGATGTGCGGGGGAGGATCTGGTGGCGGTTAAATTGTGTGGTCAACCAGGAAGTTGTTAGCACGAGGTTTCAAAAAGTATAGATTTTGTTTTAGACGCGGTGTAATCACTGTATAGGCGAGGTATTGGAAAATTTGAGAGCTATGTTTCAACGCGTGGGTTTCGACGTTCGTTTGGGGTGAAGGGGTCGAGAGATGGATGGGTAAATGATACGCTTGTAAATTAGTTTGCGGAATATAGTGTTTACTTGAATCATGTTGTGTAGGAACTATGGACTCTAGCTGTCTATGTACTTACTGTAACTGTATTCAGAGGACAGCGTGACCTCTATAAGGATTTAAATTAGTATGCGTAGTAATAACAAGCTACCAATGTGTGAGATCCAGTTATGAAAATTAAATATAGACATGACTTTAATCGTAGCAAGTAGAAAGAAAGAAAGGTGAGCTAGGAATAAGACAGAGAACGAACTCAAAGGCAACATGTTCCTGTTCGCGTTCTCAGTCTGCATTACCATCTCAACAATGCAACCGCACACTCACTATTCTATCCATTGCCTCGCCCATCTCAGTCCAATTTGTAGAAGAATTCGTAGAAGTCAGGAGTATTTAAAACCATTCAATTATATATAAAGTAGCTCTAGATTCAAATGCTTTCCAAATCATGTTTGAAATCGTGCCTATCTGTAGAACGTCACCTTCCGAGTCTCCAGTGATCCAAAACGCAACTTCAGATACTTACTGCGATCAATTCCTTGTTACCAATATCTCTAATTATATCACCTAACATATCGGCAAACAACTCTTCGCTGTTGCAACTTTTCTATAGGCTGCGTATAACATTCAACGCGTTGGAGCTGGCTACATGACTGACTTGCAAACGAGCGTTTTTCTGCAAAGAATATGCCTATCTTTTTCGCGAGGTGGCGGGCCATAAGATCGGTAAGTAGATTGAATCCCTTGGGTTTCCATGTCATAGACTGACAACATTTGGTAGAATTTGTTGCCCATGAGTTTGGAGAGGTTCTTGCGGGTGCCCGTACGAGGCATAGTTTTATTCGGGCTATGGAGGAAATTGGTATGGGCGTTCTATGCGTGAGACTCTTTGGAGGCAGAGAAGGGAGATGGTTACGAGTCTGGGCTGTTTGCTTGTAGAAACTGTGAGGGTTTTGAATGGGGCTTGTTGGCCGACACGAGTGGCAAATGCCTTTCGACAATTTCGGGGAATATAATTGGATTTCTTGGCAAGTAACTATCATAGATTACGGTTAGGAAGACTATTTACTAAGTACGGGTTTTGGGTAGAGCTACTTTTAATTAGACGATGAAAGACTGGGTCCTATTGATGGGAAGGCTCAATTAGATGGGGAAAAAAGGTATTGGAAGGTGATGCGTATTTTAAAGCAAAAGTTTTCTATTTCGCGGTCAAAATATTTTACTGGTAACATTGATTATATTCATAAAGAAGGTAATACAAGTAAATACTGCATTTATTATCCTTTTCATATTCATATCGTACCACCACCCCTACACAGCTATATCTAGCGGCTTTCAACAGGACATGAGTACCAAGTAACAGTAGTCTATAAACGGCGTGATATTCCTATTAAAGAAAACTGCATCTATCTCCTATTATGACAGAAATATGGACGCGAGTCTGAGCTGCATATCGCCAAGTAGTAACCTAGCCAACTCTAACATAATTACGATGGTAAGTTCATATCCCATCATATTATATATAAAACTGAGCCAATACTTTGCCTCTCATAATCAGACAAGAAGGTAACGGTTAGATTAATGCTAGACGCCAAAAACAGTATTCATAATAGAGATCAAGGCGGCGCGTTTTTTACAAGGGCGGTTCTCTAATGTTAACCGAATACCGAGACTGGAAATAGGATTTGATTGAAGTAGAAAATGAATGAGAAGGAACGAGTGCCAGATTGAGCCTTAAGATGATTACAATACTAATAGGTGCTGTGAAAATCTTGAGGCTGCGACCTCATAGTCACGAAAAGGCAACCGTAATAAGATTTTAATCATTCATGATGACATTTGCATACTAAGACTTTTTATTCAATAGTCCCGGGGTTTTCAGGGCCAGTGCAAGAGTTTATTTGAATGATTGCACGGTAGTAGTAATGAAGTACATATCTATAACCGAGCAAATTGAGGGGGTTGCTGGGCCCTATTGGCGTTCTCATATGGCAGCACAAACAAGTTATCGTTATTATTATATTTTTGAGTCTTCCTAAACGATGTGATATGTATCAAAACTATTGAAGAAGCCGTGCAGTTTCCAAAATCCAGTAAAGTGAGAGGTACAAACCGTACTCGCGCAAATTTACGCGCTCCCACTTTTGTGATACCCATACATAACTATATTGTTTTCTTTCATTTTAAACGGATGTTAAGTTGATTAGCACACCTCTTAGGATTGCTGCTAGTATCCGCCTACCTTCTACTTCTGTGATAAAGGAGGCTGCAGAGACAAGTCATAGAGAACTTTTGATAATACTCAATCTTAAATTTTCGATGATATAGACGACTTAGGCAGTGTCGTGGATCAAACTGCCAAAATGGTATATTATTTTTCCACAACCTATAGTGGGTTAGCATGGTCCTTGTCAGTCGCCCTGAAACGACGTATCGCGTCTAGAATAAAATTACCGTCAAATTTAGAGGCAGGTTCGGACATCGAGCATTAAGCATTAAGCAGTATACTAGAATTTGTAGAACTTCATGCACGCGGGAACAAATATGTTAAATTTATTCTGGATAGGTCTTTTGTTCCATGGCAGATGCTATGAACAAATGATACGTGTTGTGAAAACAAAATTTCGGTGGCTCTCATAAAGAAATCTTAAATATGATCAAACCTTGGAAGACACTCAAGAATTCTTGGCGCGGTGTGATCTCGTGATATGTTCCCAATGAGATGATTTACTTTCTGTATTAGGAGTAAGTCGTTTGTTATAAGACTAGTTGTGAGAATATTTCGGTGATCCGTAAATTGACTGGAAATGCTGCACTGCGGGAAATTTTATGGCTAGTGTACGACTAAGTTGGTCTACCAAAGTTGTATTGGCACGCACTGAATCCACTACTAACTCTAAAAACTCCGAGATAGAATCGAAAATGCATCTTGTTATCGATACCCTTCCCACCTTTGCGTCTTGGCTGTTCCTTCGACCAAGAAATGCTTCAGTAGAACCTCTGATTGCCGAATATACCTGCATAGTCGTGCGCATGTTGAAATGGAGTGACTGAGTTGACCATGATACGTCCAAAGCCGATTCTGGAGCAATTTCTAAATTCCCAGGTGTCTAATTTAAAAGCTTATTTTTAGCCTAGAATGCACATTGGTTCTACATAAGTGGCCTTGGAATTATGTACATTCAGTGTTATGCTTTATTGGGTATGGTCGATTTCCCCGCGCCTCGGCCCAAACCTTGGAATGACTTTAGTTGACTGACTCTCCGTAGCGACTCCGAAAGGATGGAACCTGAACGTAGTGTTCCGAGGTATCAGTTTTCTAATCGCACCGCACACTAATATTATAATGTTTCTATCTGCAATAGCAGATTTTGTGTATTAAGTAGCACAGCCACATTGTAACTCTACTGAGGAAGTATAATGGCACAGCAACGAGCTGTACGTATTGCTGGTATGGTACCTAACGCCGTTATTCAAATATACTTTGACTACTTAAACTGAATGTATAGGCTGCTCTGGGTCTACAACAGATCGCCGTAATGCGATGACATTGCTTGCGTCGAACTATGAGAATGATCCGATCGATGTACTGGTTGGTGACTGGATGAGCGAAGGTAATATGACTGGAAGGGCAAATGCGAAGGCTAAAGGTATAGAAAATGCATGGCGTGTCCTGAATTTGTTTCATACTGATTTGAGCTAGGCAAGGTCGTTGCCTATGAGCCTACGTTTCTTGAAGCACTCGAGCCTGCGCTGCCCCATATTGCGAAGTATCAGATTAAACTTGCAGTCAATGCCGGAGCATCTGATACGAAGAAGCTACACGATATAGTAACGCGGATGTTGGTGGCCAAAGGGCTGAATCTTAGTGTTGCGTGGATTTCAGGCGATGAAGTACTGCCACAGCTAATTGCAGCACAACAGCGTGGAGAAACGTCATTCGAAAACATATGTACCGGGAAGAAGCTGGGAGATTGGGGTTTTGAGCCATTATATGCACAAGCCTATTTAGGAGGCCTTGGTATCGCCAAAGCTTTCGAGATGGGCGCAGATATTGTAATATGTGGTCGCGTGAGCGACGCAAGCCCTGTGATTGGAGCAGCGGTTTGGTGGCATCGATGGCGACGATCAGAATTGGACAAATTAGCAAATGCATTCGTCGCAGGTCACCTGTCAGAGTGTTCTTCTTACAGCACAGGTGGAAACTACACCGGGTTCAAGGATCTGGAATGTATCGGCTGGACTAACATCGGTTACCCCATTGTAGAAATATCAGCAACTGGTGAGGTCATTGTCACTAAGAATGATGGTTCAGGGGGTGAGTTATCTGTCAATACTCTCACATCGCAATTTTTGTACGAGATCCAGGGACCGTGGTACTTCAACTCAGACGTTACCGCTGTTCTGGACGGTATTTACTTTGAACAAATTTCTACGAATCGCGTAGCCCTGCGTGGTGTGAAAGGCGCTCTCCCCCCTCCTACAACGAAAATCGGCATTACTGCGAAACCCATTTATCAGGCAGAGATGCATTGGTTTATCACAGGCCTTGACATTCCGGCCAAAGCTCGTATGGTTGAACAGCAAATACGCAAAGAGATGTCACCATACATACACAACCTCTCACGCCTTGAATTTCAGATCATAGGTTCGTGTGCTGAAAACCCTACTAATCAAAATGCGGCAACAGTGAACTTCCGTGTCATTGCGCAAGCTCACAAAGCAGCACATTTAGTGCCAACCAAATTTGTAAGGCCATGTATTGATCCGATCATGTCCGCGTACCCGGGAGCAACACCTGATCTCGACCTACGACAAGCGTTCCCAAAGGAAGTTTTCGAGTACTATGTCACACTCCTGCCCCAATCAGCCATCGAGCACAAAGTCCATCTCGCTACAGGCGAAACTATCGCCATACCACCACCTTCAGATACCAAGACCTACCCAGGTCAGCAACCCACTCAAGACGTCACTTTCAATACAACAGCGCTCACATTATTTGGTACCACTGTTCGTTGTCCCCTAGGTACAATCGTCCATGCCCGTTCCGGCGATAAAGGCTCTGACTGTAATGTTGGCTTCTGGGTTCGCTACGCGGACGAATACTCATGGCTGCAAAATATGTTGTCCGTCGACTTTATGATATTTCTACTTGCGGACGAATATAAAGGCGGCAAGGTAGAACGATGCGAATTTGAAGGCTTAAAGGCTGTACACTTTTTGCTAAAAGATCATCTAGACAGGGGAGCAAGTTGCACGACGAGTGTGGATTTTCTTGGCAAGAATTGTGCAGAGTATTTGAGAGCGAGAGTTGTGGATGTTCCGTTAAGATTTCTGGCAAGGGGAAAAATTTAGAGTCATGGTACCAGTCTATCACTCGGTTTTTCTCGGATACATTTTATTTGATCTCAAAACGCTAATTAGCATATTATGGTAAGGCTTGCGCCTAGAAAGAAGAGCAGTCCACGGGTGTTGTTTTCATTTTAGTTTAGCCCTGCCGTTCTGATCTCATCACTCGTCGAGCGGCGATAACCTGTAGCTTGTTTGCTCAGACTCAAATTGAATATTCGAAATGAATCCAATTCGACACCGATCTCGCTTCCCACCCACTCGCACACCCCACTCGCACACGATCTTATGAGACTCGCGTGTGACATGCACATCTCACGGGGCCTTTCCTGCTACTTTCTTTTTCTTTTTCATTGTAGGGCTGCTAGAAGAGGATTAACGCCGACTTGGCTCTCCATCAACAAGCGAAATATTCCACCTGTGTCGAAATGATCGAGTAGAAAGGCTTGCCTATCACAAAAACCGTGGAGATGCGCTTTTACGTGGAATTTAGCCGATGTCCGGTGCCCACCTGATTGGTCCAGAAGAAGGCCCTTATCTTTGTATCAAGTCATTTACCTCACCGAAACCACCAACCTCACTACCACAATCCTTGAACGCGATCTCCACGCCCAGAACTCAATTCGGCCCAAATCGCTTTAGAACACGTGGAGAGCAAATCAACGTTAAAGTAAACGGTCGGAATGCTCCGCAGCACTCAGCTCACAATACCGCCGGCTCCAGACCGTCCTCTCTTATCAGCGCAAGCGAATAATCCCGCCTTCGCCTTGTAGCTTAGAGGTGTGATCGACCTACGATTCCCCATGTTGCTAATACAAGCCTCAAAGCGCTGTGTTTGCTGTTTCATTATTGGATCTGGTAGTTGGGGACCTAGTGCCTCCCATTATCTGCAGCCAATCATGGTGATACGGTTGTTGAGGTTCTGTCCATCTGTTGTGTGCATCTTAAGATAGTCGAGATAGTGGGGATTTGTGCCAAACAAAGATCGGGTACATAGAATTGTGCACTATGTGGGGACTAGGATACAGGCTTGAGTTATAGATACCTCCTGGGCCCGCCATCTTGGATCAACATTTCTCACGCTCATGCTCAACGCTTGAAGTTGCGACACACGACATCACTCATAATGGCTGGCGGTCCTGCTCCAACTGGCCCTTCCGCTTCGCCCTTAGGGCAGGCCTGGGGTTATGGTATAGTGCTTGGAATCGGATTTCTGTTCGCGCTTGGCATGGTACGTTCAATGATAATGAAGCAATATCTATCTCGGCAAAGCACTGACAGCGTGCAGATTCTTACAACGTGGGTACTTAAACGCTACAACAATGAATTGCAAACTTCGGAAATGTTTTCCACAGCAGGTCGCACAGTGAAGTCTGGCCTTGTCGCAAGCGCTGTCGTTTCATCTTGGACGTGGGCTGCTACGCTCCTGCAGAGTTCTTCTGTCGCCTTTCGATATGGTATGTCCAGCCACCACGATGTGAAGCCCTACATATAGTAGAGACTCATTGTTATAGGTGTATCTGGGCCTTTCTGGTATGCTGCTGGTGCCACTGTACAGATCTTGCTATTCGCTACAGTGGCCATTGAATTGAAGAGAAGAGCTCCAAATGCGCATGTAAGCTCAATTTATCACTACGCCGAATTCATGTCTGACGATAATGTTCTAGACATTCTTGGAAGCGGTTCGCGCTCGTTATGGAACCGCCACCCATTTTGTCTACATTATATTCAGTCTTTTCACCAACACACTGGTCACATCAATGTTGCTCACAGGTGGATCTGCCGTTATTTCTTCTCTGACTGGTGTCCCTACTGCTGCAGCTTGCTTCCTCCTGCCATTAGGAGTCGTCATCTATACTATGTTTGGAGGTATCAAAGCTACCTTTCTCACAGATTACGTGCACACCGTCATTTTACTTGTCATCCTCCTTACATTTGCTTTCACAGCCTACGTAAGCGGCAATGTACTTGGGTCGACAAAAGCCGTATATGATCGCCTCACAGAACTTGCGGTGACTCATCCCGTGGCGGGCAATGCTGGTGGCAGCTACCTTACTATGAGAAGCAAAGATGGGATAATTTTCTACACGATTAATTTAGTTGGAAATTTCGGCACGGTGTTCATGGACAATGGGTGTAAGTATTAACTTTGAGTTCGAGACTATAGGTATATCTAACCTTCGATAGACTACAACAAGGCTATTGCAGCTTCCCCCGTACATGCGCTCCCCGGATGTGAGTACTGAACCTCAGCTGATTAGTCGAGGCATATCTAATTTAAGTTAGACATTATTGGAGGACTTAGCTGGTTTGCAATTCCGGTACGTTTGCTCGTAAGATTGAGTTTGATCGCATACTTATATCTACCTAGTGGCTTTGCGCAACGACGATGGGTCTTGTTGCCCTTTCGCTTCAAAATACCGTACACTTCCCCACCTATCCCAATCCTATGGACGAAGCCTCAGTTAGTGCCGGCCTGACACTCCCATATGCTGCTGTTGCAATTCTAGGCTCTGGCGGCGCCGTTGCGACGTTGTTGATTGTCTTCATGGCTGTTACTAGCGCCTTTTCTGCCCAGCTCATCGCTGTGTCTTCTATTCTCAGTTATGATATTTATGGTACATATATTAACCCCCAAGCAAGCGGTAAGCGTCTCGTGTACGTCTCTCATAGCTGCGTTGCAGGATGGGGTATTGTGATGGCAGCCTTCTCAACTGGCCTGTTCTATGCTGGCATCAGGTAATTTCTCCCAACTCTTGATATGATTACACACTCACCTTGACTAGCATGGGTTGGTTATATGTCTTCATGGGCGTCATCATTTCTTCCGCCGTTCTTCCAGCTACCCTCACACTGATGTGGAAAGGTCAAAACTTCTGGGCCGCTACCTTGAGCCCCATTCTGGGTCTTATTTGTAGCCTCACGGCATGGCTGGTTACAACATCTAAGCTCAACGATGGAGTGATCTCTGTTGCCACATCCGGTGCCAACTACCCCATGCTGGCTGGAAATGTTGTTGCATTGCTGTCACCTATGATCTTCATTCCAGTGCTCACACTGATTTTTGGCATGGGTACGTTACTAGCAGTATTTCTTGATACATATATGCTGATAGTATCGCAGACAATTATGATTGGCAATCAATGAAGAATATCCGCCTCGTTGATGATTCTGATGTTACTGCAGCCGCAGATCTCGACCTTGAGTCCGTCGTTGGCCGACACATAGCTCTTTCTGCCGAAGACGAAGCCATAGAACAAGCCAAGCTCTTCCGGGCCTCTAAGATAGCAAAAGTCACCACCGCCATTATGACTGTAGTCCTTCTTATCCTCTGGCCTATGCCTCTTTACGGCACTGGGTACATCTTCAGTCAGTCTTTCTTTTCTGGTTGGGTTATTGTTGGCATTATATGGCTTATATGCTCGGCCCTGGCCGTGGGTGTTTATCCACTTTGGGAGGGCAGACAGAGTTTGGCTAGGAATTTTGGTGGAATGTGGCGCGATCTTTCAGGCAAAGGTGGCCGTCGTGGAAAGCCTATGCAAGTCATGGAAGGCGAGAAGACGGCTGATTCGGGAACGCATACGCCTACTGCAAAGGAGCAGGAGGCGACTACAGTCCAGGAGAAGTGAGTCATCACAAATTTTAATTTGTTCTGATACATACCCGTCGTGCTTTTATGGCATAGGAATCAAAGCTGGCGTTATGATTCGAATTGAGGTATTGAACACGTGATGAATGGCCCCTTCAACTCACAGATCATCACTTCCGTCGCATGTACAAACCTGGTTACCGGTAAAGAAGATGCACCGAAACTTTCCTTTTGAATAGGCCGATCGTATTCCGTTCGGTTGTCCATCGCTCAAATTAAAAAGCTAGTCTGCGACCTTTCCTACTTCCCACAGGCTCGGGATAACTTGACGTCTGAAGGCCTTCCCGCTCAGTGAACGTTTTGACAATGCGCTAACCATGTGTCATCATCTGCATACGGAAACTCCTATTGCAGGAACAATGCTAGCGTCTTTGCAACGATCCTAGGATTTCCCCGCATTGCAACCTTGCCCGGTCGAATTCGGGATAACCCTGACCGACGAAAGATGTACTTGCACGTTTAGTATTCACAAATTTCCATGATATATAGTATCAAGCCACTGGCAATCACAATGATACCCACTGTCAAGTATTTGTCTCGTTCCGATGCATGTTCTTCAGGTACTTGGTTTGGCGAGTCTCGCTGCCGCGGCTCCACATGAGTCGCGCAAACCTGCTAGTTTCCTGAAAGAGATTGGGAATTCTACATGGATTATTGGCAACACGATCTGGAATGTCACGCAGCATCGACAGTATGCAAATCAACTGTGGTATAAGGGGAAAGATCGCGTAGGTAATGCTGTTGGGCACTATGTGAGCTATAGTACAATTGCCCTTGTTGAAATACGAAACCAAAGCAGCCTGACACAGTATAGATGGCGCCGCGTCTGACTTAAACTGGACATCCGCAGCCATTGTTGCTTCAGATACCGACTGGATTGATGTCAAGTTCACGGCGCGTGAGGGCGATTTCCATTGGGTAATTTACGATGACTTGCCTGGCGCATATCAATACTTTGTCAACCATGCGCTCCCTACGCTCGGCGAATTTCGCACGCTTTGGCGCTTAGACAATGTTTCGTTTCCCCGTGGTCGCACCAATATCAAGGGTGGCGTACTGCCTCCACTCGAGGAATATCTTGGAGCAACTAATGTTCAGGACGAAACTTGGCAAAAGGTGGATGGCACGTTCTTGACAAAATATGACTGGAGTGCATTTCTTCGCGAGCAGGATTTCTATGGTGTTTATGGTGATGAAGTGGGAAGTTGGTATTTAAACCCAGGCAAGGATTACTATAACGGTGACCATCTAAAGCAGGAGCTCATGGTACACCGGGAGTCAAAGACTGGTGATGCTGTCCAGCTTAACATGATCCATGGAACCCATTATCAAGCCATTAGTCGTGATGCCTTCGTTGATGGCAAGGTCTGGGGGCCATGGCTATGGTATCTTAATGACGGCTCAAAGGAGGATGCTTTAAAGCGAGCTAAGGCCGAGGAAGCTGCCTGGCCATACAAATGGTTCGATAACGAGGCTTATCAATCTCGCGGCAATATTCAGGGCCGACTCATTCTGAACAATGGTCATCCTGCTGCTGGCGCCGCTGTGTTCTTGGGCGACAACAACAATGCAAGCATTTCTACGCTTGACCAGGGTCAAGGGTACTACTATACCACTTATACGGATGCGGATGGCAAATTTTCCATCAAATCCATTCGTAGTGGCACATATGCACTATATGCATGGCCTAACGGTGGCGCGATGAGCTCCATCATCACCAACTTTACGCAAAATGACATCGTAATCCGCGAAGGCGAGGATACTAACCTCGAGACTCTATCATGGGATATCAACAATAAGAGGACCATCTTTCAAGTTGGCGCATTAGATCGCAAAACAGATGGTTTCAACCTCAGCGGCCCACCCTACTACAAACATGCGCGCATTGCCTCCTGCCCGACCAACTTGACTTACACCGTCGGCATATCCAAACCTAAAGACTGGTGCTTCGCACAGTCGCATGTCGGCACATGGTCCATCCATTTTCCTGTATCAATAATCGAAAACGCCCAACTTATCGTGTCGCTTGCAGGCTTTTCACAAGGCACGAGCGCAGATATTTTACTCAACAATGTGAAGATTGGAAATATTACTAGCGATAGTTTAGTAAACAGTCAAGATACGTATCGTGGGGCCATCAGGGCGGGTGAATGGCGCCTACTGCAGTTCGCTGTGAGTAAGGAGAGTTTGAAAAGAGGAGATAATGTAATAGATTTTAAGGTTACAAAAGAGACAAATTGGAGGGGATGGTTGTGGGATTCTATCGTTTTGAAACATGTTTAATGGGAGTATGGGACATGATTTAGGTGGGTGTACCAGTGGGTTGTTGGGAATGAGTAACATCGATATGTTGCTACAAAACTCCCTATAATAGAAAATCTACTACTCGGGTAGAGTCGAATTTCTAAGCAATTGCTTATTTAAACCTAAATATATGATCATACATTCGGTTGTTAGATTTTGTATAAGCTGGATATTATAACGTTGAAAATAGGTTGGTTTGGAAGATACGTTTGCTTTATTCCCTACTTACTTGATGTGTTCGACCATAAAACTACGCTTGAATCGTCTTAAAATTCCTCTAGAAGAGTTAGCTTCGCCACACTCTATTTGCGAAAATAGCACAGAGAATGCGAAATGTAGATTAGGAACACATATAACCATCCATACTTATTTGGCCTCAATTATATCGCTTACTCTGTTTCTCTACATATATGCATCTAAGGTCCAAACCAAATCGTCTTCCGCTGATCAAAGTCCGGGTTGTAGGGATGTCCCGACACCTCAGCAGATGGGAGAGTCTGACTCGTCAAGCTAGCCACTTCCCTTCGATCCACTGTAACCCCTCTTTCAGCCACTCCTCTTCATCTTCTTTGAGTTCTCCATCAAATCCATGGTCACCCTCCCTCACCGCAAGTTTAATCTCCGCATCCGGGATCACATCTTTAGCCTTCTTAACGAAGGCCCTCGAATCCTCAATTTTGACTGAAGTATCCTGTTCACCATGAAGAATAAAAGTAGGCGGGAATGACTTCGCGTCCTCTATGGCGGTAATTGGCCAGAGGTGTTTACCAGTGCCGAAGAACTCGTTGTAGCGGCCATAGACACCAAGCCCGTAAATGAGCTCCACACGTGCTGGAAACACTGCACTTGAAACAACCGTACCAGGTTTGACTGATGCCATATGTTCATCAATAAATGAAGGTGGCGGGGAGGGCATAGAGAGAAGAGTCTCAGTGGCCTTCCGGCGAGGATAGTTGGTCATTGGGTACTGAACGAGAATGGCTTTGATATCGCCCTTAGGTCTCGTAAGACCGGCCTGGAGGGCGACATAGCCGCCTGCGGACTCGCCTGAGACAAGCAGACGGTCATAGTCTAGTTCAATGTTGACGTTCTGGGAAGAAAGAAATTTTTCAACGCCCCCGTCATTGTACCACGTCCAGAAATCGGCGAGGTCTTCGAGGATGTCGTCGCCGCTGTGCTCCGGTACGAGGCGGTAGTTTGGTAATATAGTGATTGCATTATTGCGTTGCGTGAACGGAACAAACCAGGCTGAGAACCAGTCTGGGAAGAGTGCAGTTCCTGTAATCTTACAATCATCGATATGACCCTTCCTTTCTTAATGTAGATATCTAACTTACTAGGCCTCCACCGTGAAATTTGACTAACAGTGGGATTTTCCCAGGCTTTAGGTTTTTTGGAACAAGTATGCCAACCTCAATTTCGTGGTTGTGGATCTTCTTGTAAGATGTGCGGTAGACGTTATAGCTATCGAACCGTGTTGCTGGGGTGGTATCGTCGAGGGGTGCCATGATAATCTTGTGAGCCCGTATTTAGTGGGCCGAAAAGCGACTGAGAAGAATTAGAGATCACAGATTATAGATATAGGGATGTTGCTTTCTGATATTGTAACATTGCGCGAGAGGCAGCACTTTATAGATTTCTCCTACCCAACGTACTAGTTTATCTACGCAAGCGGCTACCCAATTTGCAACTTGTATTTCAAATCAAAGGCCACGTAAGACCATTAGGATCCTATCCTTTGAGTTGGTTTCGTTGCTGACATGCACAGCCTAGGTTTGTGATGTTCAAGAGCGGTAATTTCCGTCTGTGCTTTTGTTACCCATACCAAGACTGGAGATTCTGGACGTGCGTATCTGCAGTAGCGCTTACGCCAATGACTGGGAACAACAATGATATTGCTTAATATTGCTTAAGAGTGGTTCGATGAAGTATCTGTACCATGTGAGCCTTCTCGCCGTATCAACTTGTTGTGGAAATTACCTTAGCTCGCTATGGGCTAAAACGAGAAAGATAATCTAAACGATGATATCTTTGTAGTGTTCGATTCTTTTGGGCTCTTTCTGCACTGCTTATAGCACATCATTCTAATGGATTGAAGTCCGCTTGGAGCATGACTTGCACGGAAACCTTTCGTGAAATTACAGCTGGGTTACTCGCTGTTTAATCACCGAAAGCATGTCACGGCCTACAGTGGCACGAAAGGTGGGAGACTGACAACATTGTGTTATAGGGCTGATTCATCTATTTATTGGAGCAGCTTCGGTAAATACTGTGTGGGCGTCAAGCACTAGCGTGAGTGGTAACTACTACTCTGAGCGAGCGGTAACATTTGACAGAGAGACCATAACAAGCTTCACTCGATGTTTCAGAATTGACCATGCGTATAGGTTACCCAAAGGAAATGTAACGTTTGGGATGACATGTTTGAAGCTTCACGGTCCTGAAAAGCTGAGCATCCCATTAGTGGGCGAACATGCCGAGGATACATGTTCTCGATTTGCCTTACCTCTAGAAAGTATCAGAACTAAATTTATATTTTAAGTCATTGGGAAATGGCTGGAGCGTCTTGGCAACGGATGGGGTAAGATTTTACGATAGGTATGAAGAATGATGTAGTAACCCACCTATCTTGTTTGTTTGTCGGGTATGTGGCTGGCAGACAGTTGTTGAGACCGCAATTTTGATTGAATATCCTCCGAGTGCTACGTATGCATGCTATGTGAACTTGAAATCCTTGCACATCGCGTGCTCCTATATGATTTCGTGGATCTTGCCAATAATAGCTCAGACCTTCGAAGCGGGTAGCGAGAGCATTAGTATTTATTCAATTACAGTTTTCAAAAACGACAATGTTAAAAGCGACTAATAAAGCTGTTGTGCCAATGTATCTGCTCCTTTTATTGACTGAATGAATGTCGTTCTCCTGATGTAACTTGGACACTAAGACCCATCTTTTATTTGAGTGAGAATTTGGAATTTTCGGGCATCATTTTCAGGCCTTCAATTGTTTATTTGTTTGGCCAACACTGTTTTGTTAAACCTAAATAAATAATAAAAAGTCCAATGGAATGGGTACGACGAGAAACTAGGGTTTGGTCATTAAGAGACACCTACAGCTACATTTCCTCATGTCCCCCTTGCTTAATGGCGTGCCCCGCCTCTGTTAAGATGCAGTATAGCCTGATATATTCTGTAATTTAGAAAGAGATGACTATTGGTAAACTGATAGAACCATAGCACTTAATGCGGCGAACAAGATCAGCCATTTCAGTTGGAGCTTACCGTTGCAAAAACGCCATAGCACTTTTTATTTTACCAAGGTTCAATATGATTACAGTCTAGGTTATGTCGTTTCAAAATTATCAATTATGAATTCGTCACATAGTTGAGCAAGTGAAGTTACCATCACAATCTTGCAAATATATAGACTCGTCAGATGAGCTGGCGAAACTGTCGTCACAGATCTCGTTAGGTTGCCTAGTGTAATTTTACATTGTCAATACTCTAGTGTAGTACTCTGAACCTATTAACTTTGAAATTCTGAAGGCAACCACACCTTTTCAGGTCCGGCATTACTGGCTCCTACTATCATCAAGACTTGCGAGACAGCCCAGATGATGGTTATAATGCGTCATCCCCAGGTGGTCAGGATTACGAACCTTTATATCAGCTAAGGCTTTGTAAATGTGCGGTGAAAGAAAGTTGTCTCGCAGGTTGCATATCAGAAATACAGGATGTCTATTGCAGTATCTTAGCTTCACTAGCGTCATAAGACGACGCAAAGTCTAGGGCTGAAAAGATTACATGTGTTTGGAATACAAGGATTATTGCACGCCAACACATGTGAGTAACATTGTCCCTCAGATCGCTCTCCTGACCCCGCTAACCCTATTTAGAGTTAGTTTTTAAAACCGGGAGCATCGGTACGACAAGCCGTCCGTTTCAACTTGATCTTTACCTATGTCTTTCTCAACTTTCAACTAGGCGAGCGAATCACATTACGATCTTTATGGAAAACATTCTAGTGCTTGATGCCATCCATCGAAAATTGACAGGGACTGACTACACGATGGCACGGTGGAGTTGTTGAAGGGTACCTGCCTGGTAGGTATGGGAAAGTGGCCGCCTTAAGTTCTAATCCTTATATAGCGAACGATGTGAGCGTTTAGCATGACTGTATGGAAGAAGTTTTCCAAGAGAAGTGATGTTCGCCGTCTTTTTTTTTCATCCGACCAAGTTTACATTAGCAACACAACTACAAGGCGCAAACCCCACGACATCATTTCCTGATCAGGAGATCGCAGAGAAGCATTTAGGAATCCAAGGCCATGGAGACACTCTACTCAAGAGATAGTTTTGCGATGCTCCCGA
The DNA here is from genome assembly GCA_021365335.1 of Phaeosphaeriaceae sp. PMI808. Taxonomy (NCBI): domain Eukaryota; kingdom Fungi; phylum Ascomycota; class Dothideomycetes; order Pleosporales; family Phaeosphaeriaceae; species Phaeosphaeriaceae sp. PMI808. The sequence continues at coordinate 88,926 of JAJTIZ010000058.1, forward strand.
TTCGCGTTAAGCCAATTGCAGGATTATCGGAGGTGTGACCCACATTACATCCCACGACAAAATCTTGTGATCTCACCGGTGCCGTGGGTGTCCACCCTCACACCTGGTTTAAAAATTTCTCTCCGCGCCCAAAAAGGGTGTCTAGTTACGATTGATACCGCACGTGATGAATGATTGCTTGAGTAATCTGCGTGGGATGGGCCGAAATTGCGACACTAGACCTAAATAAATACCATTCGCGCACACCATAATGCGAGCTTAACTTTGAGACCCCAGAACTTTAACATCCCGACCAATGGAACGTGAACGAATCGTTCCAGAAGACCGAAGTGCTTATATGGTATCAGCCTCTAGTTACGATATATGGTGCTACCATCAGCTGCCCAGCCTACCACAGCGTTCGTGATCCGCAATGGCGCACGTTGCTGAGTATTTCTTGCTCACGTTGTGTCTTTGCTGCCCAAGTTCAATATTCTAGTGGCTTAGCAACTGTAGAGGATACCACTATCGCTGCATTGCCATTCTCCATTATGATGAGCATCGCGATAGGCGTATATTGACTGGCGGCTTACGAGATAGACAGAATGAGAATAGTGAAAACATGTGTGGCTCTAACAAATGCGTGGCTCTTGTTTCTACACTATTAGGGAAAAAAAAGAGCCTTGGGCGAATCAAAGAGCTGTATTTCTCTGTGGATATGTTTAGACTACTACATATTCGCCCTCGTAAATATAACCTATCCTTCGAGATGCCCATAACTCCTGTACGATGAAATCATTCCATGCAAGTACCAGATATCATCATGGAAAGCGAGATGATGGCGCAAAGCTTAGGGCCAGCCCGATTTACCCAAATTAACCCCGGGTTTTGGTTGCCGCAATTTGTACGCATGGCACGTGGGAATCGCAAAATATCGGAATTCGGACCGGGGCACTCAGAAATTACAAAAATAATGGGGGCATTCATGTGTGCCTCTGCCACGTTTCAGCATCTGGGCTGTGCTCAGGAATTCGAAGAGCATGACAGTGGCGTGAGGCTGTATTGATGCTGAGAAGATTTCATAGTCAATCGTCGATTTCTGGAATGGTCGATCTCGATTATTGATTTCTTTTAAGCCTCTTTCAGTCTTTGGTGGCTGAGATTAGATCACTGGTGGGGCCTTTTTCATATGCGACCCACTTATAACAGCTGGACTATGTCGGTACGAACATCATCAATATCTATTCATATATTTCTTCAACGGGCTAGATGGGAATGCCTTCCGTGTAACAGAATGCCAGGGCGGTAGTTGCCCGCGTGCCACTGCAAAGCTCCCACCCACCTGGGAGCTGAGTCCAACTCACCAGCGGCAAATTCGGCTAGTCTTTTCTATGTCCTCTATCTGACTATGAAGCCATTTCACATTATCTGGATCGTTTGATACCCAAGTAGTGGTGGGGCTTGGCCTCTAGACACTGAATAAGACTGGAGCCCGCGGGTGAATTCACCATCTTCAAGTCACCCCTGCCAACAGCTTTCTCAGCATCTTTGTCTCGAAGGCTAAGACCCCTGCAAGAGTTTCCCAGCGTCCGCGTCTCAAAGCTTGATAGACGTATACTCACCATGGTAGTCCAACCACCAAGTCACCTTGTTCGTGACAACAATCATGACTCACTGGACGATGCGGAGAAGGGCATGTGCGACAATACAACAGAATTGACTGCACCTGTCGCTTTCTCTTACATGAGGCAAGAAAGGAAACTCTGTATCAATACTCATATCACGCATGTATCTCCTCTTTCGCCAGTTCACGAGGGCATTACGCCGAATCCCAGCATACCGGACTTGTCATTATCATGGCCAATAGCAAGTCCAGCAGTCAGACGGGGATCTATCAACGCCTCTGCACTTGCAACAACCGTCCCTAAGAAACCAGAACCTCCGAAGAAGAAAGTTCCAAAATGGATTCTGATAGACTTGTGGTTTAATACGTACCGAAAGTTTTTCATTCTGATCATCCTACTCAACTGTGCTGGGATCGTTATGACTGCCCTTGGAAGATTCCCTTACGCCGAAAACCATCTTGGTGCCTTGGTGTTGGGTAACCTACTCAGCGCCGTTCTATTTCGAAACGAGCTGTGGATGCGCTTCTTATATATCGTCGCCATCTACGGTCTACGAAGTGTAAGCATCTCCTGATCATATATAATTTGATGTTAACGTATTTCTTAGTGGGCCCCACTACCTATCAAGTACGGAGCCACTTCAGTTCTACAGCATGTTGGGGGCATTCATTCGGGTTGTGCTCTTTCTGGTGCAGCGTAAGGAAATCCTAGAATTTTGTGGCCTTTTGATCTGACATGACGTTCTTCAGGTGGCTAGTATACAAAGTCGTGGATATCATTCGATACCGCGCAGTTCAGCATCCAGCAGTGATAGCTAGTGGTATCATCACAAATGTTTTTATCATAATATCTGTCCTGAGTGCTTTCCCCTGGATTCGCAAGTTAGTACACCCAGTCCCTGCTTAGAATATCTATGACTAATCTTAACCTAGTACTTATCACAATGCATTCGAAAAGCATCATCGCTTTATTGGGTGGCTAGGTCTCGCGGTACAAAACACATTATTTCTACTTACGATAGAACTGCAGCTAACTCATGACAGATGACTTGGGTTTTCGTTATCATGGGAAATACATATGATATCAAACGTGGGGAATGGCGACATGATGCACATTCCTTACTCAGTGTACAAGAGCTGTGGTTTGCTGTGTTTATGACAGTGTTGTAAGTGCTGGATTGTATGTTCCTTGAGGATAACTGACTTGTCCTAGTATCCTTATTCCTTGGGTCACGCTCCGGGAAGTTCCTGTAGAGGCTGAAATCCCCTCTCCTAAAGTTGCGGTCCTTCGGTTCGAGCGTGGAATGCAACAAGGCCTTCTGGGCCGAATCAGTCGAACATCTATTATGGAGTATCATGCCTTCGGAATAATCAGCCAAGGCCGCAAGTCCACGCACCACTACATGATCTGCGGCGTTCAAGGTGACTTTACAAAAGACTTGGTTACCAATCCACCCAAGACAGTGTGGACCCGAGAGCTGAAGTTTGGTATGGATAGTCCCTATATCTCTACCATTGTCACTCACTTACATAACACAGCTGGTGTTGGTCATGCATCCGCCATGTTCAAGCGTGGAATTCGCGTCTGTACAGGTACAGGTATCGGAGCCGCATTATCTACATGCATTCAAAGTCCCAATTGGTTCCTCATCTGGATCGGCTCTGACCAAGAGCGAACATTTGGCCCCACAATCACTGGCCTAATCCACAAAAACATTGAACCCGAGCGTATGATTCTTTGGGACTCGAAAAAACGAGGAGGTCGTCCTAACACAATGGAGCTACTTAAAGACACCTGGACCAGATTTGGCGCAGAGGTCATCTTCATCACATCTAACAAGCAAGGCAATGACGAGATGATGCAAGGTTGTCGCGCAGCTGGAATACATGCTTTTGGAACGTTATGGGACTTCTAAACACGCGGGGCTGGCTTTGGTAAGTCTTGTTGGAAGCATTTGTATAGATGATAGAAGCTAGAGACTAGACGGCATTGCTATGGTGTTAGGAGTACAGCAGGGCGCATGGGGACACGAGTAGTTCCGATAAGAAGAATTTTCGTTATTACAACCTTTCTGGTACATACACGCAACGGTGATGAGGTCGAAACATGGTCCATTTTAAAGCCTAGATTAAGCTGCCAGCTTGGGCCACACCCCAAGGCTTGTGCTTGTGTTGCAACATGGGTGTTTCGGCTGACACAAGCACTACCGGCAGCAAGATCGACGGCTTATATTCGTTGCACAACCGTTCGCATGGATGGTTAGGGCTTGTGGGGTACCCCACATAATCGGTCTTTGGATTTCGGCATTCAAGTACGCCTTGACAGTTTCGCTGTTTCGGCACTGGCGCAAGTTTAATGTAGTATCAATCAACTGAAACGCTGGTTCATATACACACCCTAGCTGTGTGTAGAAGTCTTTGACACCTTGTTCTGTACATTATAACCAGCCTTGGATCGCGAGACTTGAACATTGTTTTGACCATTTTCGCTTAGACAGGTGTCAGAGTGCACTCGCTATTTGCAGATAAATTGGAACCTCCATGCCTTCGTCTCATTTGTGCCTAGTCAATCGAAAATCGAATTCGAGCCGCGATCCGACTTTCGCGCCGTATAGCGTAGGAGTATGGCTTCAACAAAGCGCCTATTTTGAAGACTATATCTTTTACCCAGTTATAAGAATCAATGGAACGGACATGTATGATCATGAGAACCGAGTTTGAAAATACCAATGTGCATTGAAACGACTTTACTCTGATACAGGCCATATGTTGTGCGAACAGTAGCCAGCCAAAGCCACAATACCAAATCCAACTAGCGAAATCCTCGATCTAATACATCATGTAGAATTATAACATTATCTCGATCCTGGTTTATGGTAGTAGAGTGGCCGGAACAGCTGTTGGTTATCATGTGTTGGTAGCTATCATGCAACCCTCTCCTCAAGGATGCATCGAGACTTCAGAGAAATGCTGGAGTATCTTCCCTTACCAACCTTAATCCTCCCCGATGTTTAATACTTTCTAGCCCTCCGGTACTTTTCCTCTCAAGTAGAAAACGATCAGCCATGCGCTGACCAGGCGTAACACTGCCACTGCGCTCGTCATTCTCGATAATGCTATCGATGGCTCTTTCTTCCGTGCCAGGGCTCGGCTCTTTGTTCAATGCCAGCGAGCTCGTCGAAGTTTTGGTATGTAGCGCAGGCCGTCTGAAATCGCGGGTAGAGCGCAATAGCGATGTGTTCGGTCCACGCAAGTCGAAAGCACTCTTCGGGCGGCGACCTAGTTTGTCTGGCGAGCTGGGTTTTATGATCGCGCGAAGTTGAGGTCGTGATGGTGTAGTAGCTGGGCTTGAATTGTGCTTCGAATGCTTGATATTACCGAGGTTGGTGATATATTGACCCGTGTTTGTTGCATTACGATTCAGTGTCGCAGAAGCAAGTGGTTGCAGAGATTTTGGGCGTAATGAGTATCCAATTAGTGAGTTTCTAGATTTGATGTCACTTTTGTCATCAGCTGTGGGTGGTGTCGCATTTTCTTTACTTTGGTGACTGGAATAGGTCTTCCCCAATGCTATATCTGACCGTTTTTGTGATATTCTTTTAGTAAGCGAGGCCGAAAGGTCAGTGTAGATTCTGGGACTGGGTGTCGCCTTTCTTGACTTCATTGAAGAGGTGATACTGTTAGGCGGGGACCTAGATAGACGTGATGACCTGGCACTGTTGCTGCTTGAGTATCGACCAGTATTTATGAATGGGAATCGATCGTTCATGCGAGAAGATATTGGTGACTCAATTAGGGGCTGCGAGGTAGAATGAACGAGGTTCGATGCAGCAGGCTTGCTCTTTGTAGACAGGAGAGGAATTGATCCTGGTCGGGAGGCATATCCAGGTACATGCGTATTTCTGGAGGCTGGCGATGTGTTTCTGAGAGATGCTGCTTTGAACGTGTCTGGATGCTGCTGTGACCTACGAAGAACTGACATGGAAGTTGTTGGGCTATGCTCCTGCTTTGCACAGTTTTTCGTTATGGCGTCTTTGATGCGATAAGATTCTGCGGAAATGCTTGTCTCTTGATCAGCAAGGGGAGTAACTGTATCGGACGATGGACGTAAAATCGCGGTTGTATCATCTTCCTGGCTGTCTGAATGGTATGTGGCTCGGGGTGCATGTTTGTCAGGAGACGTGTAATTTTCGCGAATTGTCAAATTTTCCTGACCCGAGAATTCCATGTTGGAAACTTCATTAGATAGCCAGACCTTCCAATCGTGGCTAGAATGCGTAGACTGTTGGCGACGTGGTGAGGGCGTTCCAACAACATAGCTGCGTACCGATTGGCTCTTCAAAATGACTGCTGACCCTCCATCGTGCTGTCTTTCAAGCCTGTCGTGTTCGTTGAAGGACATGACACTATCATTAGGAAGGATACTGATACTATCAGTGTTCCGTGAGTAAATGCTTGGAGACAGAGGAGACATTAATGACCGAGGAGGCGGTGAGGCCGGAGATTCGTACGACACAGGAACATCTCTATACAGAGTTGTGTCCAAGTCCGTGAAGCTAAGCGTGTTGTCGTATAAAACTGCCCGCCGAGTGAAATTGGCAACATCATAGGCCCGATTAGTCTCACGTGGGAATTGAAGCGTTTCCAAATCGTCTAATGATGTTTTCCAGCGATTTTTCGCCTTCTCAGCACGTTTCTCGATTTGGTGAACGGAGGGCGAGCAAGATTGGGCATCGCGATCGTGACTACCGGGCCTGCTTATGATTAGTAAGAGATACATCAATCGATAACGTGAATTGGTGAACGAACCCCATGTTAATGTTGATACAGTGTTCATCAGAATCCGCTGCCGAAGTGGAAGATGATGCTTTTGTGTCGCTATTAGGGATCCACGCAGCTGGTCGTCTAGGACATGGTGAGGTATGTTGATCATTGGGTGTAATAGGGCGAAGGTTGGATCTGATGGCGTGGCCCATTTCACGGAAAGGGTTGCTCATGACTTCCGCAGTCCGCAGCTTGACACTTGAAGGAGGCCGAAGAGGTGGCTGTTGATCATTGCCCAACCTTTGTATGAAATTCGCGCTATCGCCTGAGTGCGACTCTTTGCTGATGGAATGTATATCCTTGGTATTTTTCAATTTGAATACGTCGCTCTCTGCACCAGGGCTATGATCAGTCGAATTCATCGTGGTCTCCTTTGTTTTTGCCGATTCAATCTCCTTCATCAATGCGGAGAAAACGCGTTTCGGATCAACAGACGCGGAGTATTCTTCTATTAAGCTGTCCATTGGCATAGGATCGCGGAAAGCACCAAGGGGTAGCGTTTTTCTCGCTATGGACATGGAGGCGGTATGATCAGCCTCACTTCCAATGCTATCTTTTGCTTCGTGTATAACTGTCAAGCGTTTCAGAGCTCTTTGAGCAAGAGTATCTCCTGTAGACGATGTGCTCCAGCTTGTTATGCGAGAGACAGGTGGATTCGGGACGTTTAATTCGCTATGCAGGCTTTTGTTACTACGATTGCTTTTAGCACTCGTGCTGCTACTTGTATGCGACCCTGGTGGGAGAACACTTGGGTGGCGCACTTCGAGCAACGGAGTGCGAGAACGGGCCCGCCGCAAAGTGTTCTCGTCCGGGCTTGGAATACTCGGATGGATGGCAGCACGCTGGACGTGAAACTGGGTAGGATCGAAATAGTCTCGACTTGCCTCAATCTGTTGGACGGGCAAATCTGGCATTACTTTTGATGTGCGTCTGAAAACACGTTTGATTTTACTCTTCAGTGAGCCAGAAAATGATCTCTTTTCTTTTCCATCTGCTTGGGGCATAAATTCACTTAAGGTAGCATCGACCGCTGATTCGCTTGGTGTTCGCTGGCTGCTTATGGATGTCGACATGAATCCTGAACTGAAGCGTTTGGTCTTGTCCTTTCCCCTATCTTGTCTCTTGATGAAAGGTGCCAAAAACAGGGAGGGTTTGTGCTTGATAGATCGCTGCTGAAAATTCTGAAGATATTTATCGCGCGCTTTATCGACGGAATCATCTGTCGCAACCTTGACAGGTATGCGAGGCTCCGCGAGCGGGGAGGTTTTCAGAGCTCGTGCTAGTGGGGCTGTAGTTGCAATCTCAATGACGGACGGCACACTCGATAGAGGCGGTGAAGTAAGATACTGTGCAGGCGGTCGAGATATTGGTGAGCCAGTCTGGACGCTGCTTGCGTAGTACATAGATCTTGCCTTCCGTATTTGCTGCGATGTGATTGAAGAGGCAGCACTCTGTCTGCCAGTTTTTGGCTGAGTAGCAGGGCGCGAGTGTTCATTAAAAGCAACAGAAGGTTGTGCTGAGAGTGTTCTAGGAGCTGATACTGGCCTGTCAAGGTTGTGGGTAGGGTAAAGTGAGGGAAATTTTGCGGCGTTCACCGTGGAAAGTTGAGATTGTCGCTGTATGCCATCACCTTGCCCCATCATCCGACTCTGTGAACTGTGGAAGCTTGAGTCTCGGGGCGGAAAATGAGTTCCTTGACCTGTAGACCTGAGCGACTTTCGACTCGCGTTACTCTTTGGCCTTGTGACTTTGGAGCTGCACCGAGAGATTTGATCTGCTGGATCATGAACCTGCGCCCGAGAATAGGCAACTGTAGCAGCAACCAAAGCCTGCTGCTGGGCCCCATCTGAGTTGAGGGGTTCCAAGATGGGAGGTGGGTGCCTATGTACGGTTGACGTTGACTTGGACCGACGAAGACGATTGCTTGCATCGCTTGTCGCCCAGGCAGGCATCTGACCAACAAGATAACACTAATTTGACTGAAGAGAAACGGTGACAATGGTGGCTTCAATGTGTCAGATTTTTACAAAAAGAGGTGTTGACAAGACAAAGCGGAAACGCGTGTGAAAAAGGAAGAGTATGCGTGAAAGTTAGAGAAGGAGAAATGTTGCTTTTACAGCATGGTGTTATGATCAAGTATCGCGCCTGCTTTCGCGCCTGCTTTCTTCTATAATGAGCCAGTGCATCCTTTTGTCAGGAGCAAGAGTGACCACGCCGCCGCAAACCTTTGCAAACGCTCCATGTCACCTTAGCTGGATAGCGCATAGGGGCTGAAGAAGCTTGCACTTTGCCTCAAGATTCTGGTACGATTCGTCGAACAATGAAGGCAACTATTTTTGTATTGTCTACACAAACATGGAAGTAAGGTGGTCTTTCAATCGCGCACCGTTTCGGAAAGGCTCAGTTAAATGCAGTGATTCCGTTATGTTACTCAGCCTCGTCATCTTGCACCTCGATATATCTTGCGTCTCGATCTTTGACATTTATCGCAAAAGTGACTACTGTCATTCCAGCAAACACCAAAGCAGAGGCCAGAAACGGCAACCCGAGCCAGCTAATCCCCAGATCCATACCCCATTGAAACATGAGGCTCAAAAGCGGCCCAGCAATCATAACACCAATGCTCTCTACAATTGCTATGGTGCTCATCAACTTACCCACATTTGGGCTAGCCTGTCCTCCAATGACATGTAAGGCGACAGAACGCATAGCTGCGTTGTAGCCTGTCCCAAGATTGTAAATGAGAAGACCAAAGACTAGGATAGCAGGGTAGGCAGCGGTTCCGAGGATGAAGAATGAGACAGTTGTAAGGATAATTGAAGCACGTGTTATCCACAGATCAGCCCAATGCGCTGGTAATCGAAGGTATTTGAGCAGGAACCAGTTGAGTAGCGGAAGGAATACGGCGACAGCTACCAGATTCGTCGCCGCGCGGAAGGACAGTAGATAGGCAGCATCTTTGATCTCCCATCCGTAGCGCTTTGAAGCGTAGCGAATTAGCAGTGTCATGGCCTGTCTACCCAGCCTATTTGCCATGAAGGAAAACACTACCAGGCCCAGCGTCCAATCACTCCTGAGGAAGTTGTATGCCACCTGGAAGTTCCTTAATTGGGCTTTTAATGTAAAGTGGCCACCCTTTGGCATGAGTTCGATGCTCTGATCTACCTCATCTTGGGGCTCGGGTAAGTCCCGCAAGTGAAGTGTCTCTGGAAAGAAGAAAGCAATAGTGGCACCGACTTGCTGAATTGCTAGCGCCAGTAGCAGAGGCAGCCAGTCGCCTTTCTCCATCAGTCGTGCCGCCATTATTGGCGCGATCATTTCCGCTACCAACATCGAAGCCGTGAGATATAGAAAGATAGTCGTTCGTTTTTCGGGAGGCGCGATATCGGAAATCATTGTGATGCCCAATGCTACTGCCACAATGGGGCCTCCACCAATGACGAAGAAGGCTGATGACAACCATGTCAATTGCAACGGTAAAGTTTTGAAATAGCCTGTCGGCGATCAGCCACCCCGCATATTCCAGAGTTTATCCATGTGACTTACATATGATCAAAACCCATGCCGAGCTGAGCTGCAAGCCCATTAAGCTTGCAGTGAAGATCCATTTCCGGCCTACACGATCTGCCAACGTTCCAAAAGGAACAGCCAGCAGAATACCCGGCAGCGCATCAAACGTGTCCTGCCAGCCAAAGATCATCGCCAGCTTCTGCTGCACGGCGTCGATCTTACACAGCTTCTCTGGTATACTCCCGTCGGCACCGATAACGGATGCATCGTGTTCACGGTAATATGAGAGGCAAATGTTGGCCTCGAAAATGCGCGTCCGTGGCGGTTCGCCCAGGTAAGCCCCGATATCGACAATGGCGATCAGAATAAGGACTAGCACGACTAGAAACACCCATGGCTTCTTTGCTGATGATAATGGTGGCGGCCGGGTGGAGGTGGTAGAATCGGATGGAGATAGGAGGAGGGGTGCGCCTTCTTCCTCCGAATCTCGCGACGAGGACGGGGTTCGTGAAGCCATTGATGGTACAGGGAGTCTAACAACCGTGGTAGAATCCAACGCCTTATTGTGATAGGCGCGCAAAAAAAGGGGTATTGGCAGCAGTCATATCAACCGTCACCGTGGAGTGAGTGAAGGGAGGAAATGGACAAAACATAAGTATGCCATAGGCTCTGCATTCCTATAGCTACTACCGGGGGCTTTGTGCTTTGTAACGTGTAAGCTTGTTTCGGAAGCATTGGCATGACAAAGTTGTCGCCATCGTCCTGAATGCCAAGTCCCCGGGATTACGTCAGCTGCTAACCTATATTTGTCTGGTTCTTGAGCCCTAACACCAACACAAGGCCCAGAAGGTATGTAGGTGTGGTCAACGTCAGCTTTCATGGATACCACCATGCGTCTTTGTGTCAATTCTTGCATACAATATACATCCATTTCCAGAGTTTCTGCTCGTAGTTGCTATTATATAAACGCTTGACGCGTCATCCATTGTGCCCAGGTGGGCCTGAATAGGCATGGCTTGCGAGTCTGCAGTCATCCATTGATGTATTCTTAACTATTCGCCATGTCCTGCCGCGCCTCTTCAAGGTCGCTTGGCACAACTTTCACTTGTTAGAGGCGTCTGAAATCGACCATCTTTTTCCCTGTGTACCGTAGTGACTGTGCCCATTCTGACATAAACATGGCCTGTCTAATATATTCTCAGAAAGGCCATGTTTATCACGTTCTCTGCCCAAGGTTTATTTTCAAGTCCCATAATTTGTGTAATTTTATGGCTATATCACTGTAAAATTTTCTCATCTATGAATCTACTAGGGGCTTCAGTCTCCATGGATATATCTCCCATAATTATACACGACCTGCATTTATATCACATCATACTTCTCACACAGTCTCCTATACAACATCTTTGTATATCATGCATTTGCCTTATCCCCTCGCGTATTTCCCTCTAGGCCTCACTTCATCACAGTCTCTCCTGAGAGCTCGTCGTTTGCCAGTCTAAAAGAGTAGGATTGCCGTTTGCTCATTTCGTGGCGCTCTATCTTGCACTCCGATAGTATCATGTAAGGAAACACATACCGAATGACTTAGCAACCTTCCGCAGATTTTCAGGTCTAACTATGTCGAGGCGAGGTCTGACCATATAAGGTACTTTCAAAATGCCTTTAGATTATAATCAATACGACCCAAAGGTACAAGCTGATAGTATCCTAAATGGTAATCCCAATTGCAGTTCCCCTGGCACATCCTCGGCCCGCTTTGATGTACATATACACTTTCACTCAGCAAACGCTTTCGTTATGCTACATGTAACATTCACGCCTGATATAACGTCATTTCGTTAGCTTAGAGTGCTTAACAAACGAACGCGCACATCAATTTGATATATAGCCCCATCAACCTTTCTCTCGTACCCGTCACCTAATCAAAAACTACTACTCCTCAAAACCTGTACAGAAGCTGCCAGGAGACTCTCAAAACGTTTCGAGTGCCCACTTCTCATCAAAGCTTGAATCACAAGGCACCATGGATTCACCATCAAACTCTAACGGCTCCCACAACCCCACTACTGACTTGCCTTCGCAATCTGGAAACGTTAGACTCCCCAAACTCCCTGCCTCTCTTCCATAGTTTCTTATGTTGCTAAAATTCACCGTCAACAGCGTCAACAACGTAGTGGAACTTCATCTCGTCGTTCCAATACCATCAGTACTCAGCGAGGCAGAGCTATGGGCCGCAACGGAATGGCTCTTCGTGAGCCCGAGGGCTACGGCACCCGTGTGCCTTCCTCAAGTGCGCAAGGTCTTCATGCTCGCAGTTACTCGACACCGCAGCTGCCGAGGCTATCTTCAAGTTCTGTCACCACTCTACCTAGCCCAACTATTCGAGCTCTTGTTGCAGCTGGTACAACTTCCTCTTTTGAGACTCCAAAACTCATTTCACTAACCCAAAGACAAGGTGGTGTCACTGTCTCCATCAGTGCCGAGCGTGAGCGCACGAACGCAAATCCCGCTCGCCCAACGTTTCTCCATGGCATTTTCTTTGACTCCGGAAACCCAAATGAGTGGCACGAGACTGTGCTGCCCGTCGTTCGCCAAATGACCTTCAATATGGCCAACACCATAGATCTGCACCACGCATCCAGCATGTTCGCTTCCAGCGAACTTCCCTCTCTCTATCTCAACGTCACCAAAATTGAGTTTCCACACCTGTACTGGTTCTCAGGCGTGGCGGACAACCGGGCTCATAACCCGTACTTCAAGATGACGGCTTCGCTGCCAAATTTGCAGCAACTTACCTTTACCCTACACACGGCAGGTATCACGGCTTCTCGCTTCAGCGAGCGGTATATGCTTCAACTTGAAGCTACCAACCCGTGTCGTGCGAAGGAGAGGAAGGTGATGCCTCTCGACGAGGTCGTTGAGAAGTATGAGCTCGACGCCCTCTTTGCTTGCCCCCGGCTAGATCTGGTGCGCATTGAGTTCATCGAATGCGAGAGGACAACCTTCTTTACCAAGGTCGGCAACCCGATGGAACTCCTGCGGGAGGTACAAAGCTATGTCGCACAGGGCTTTTCTCGCATGGGCACAAACGTCCTCGTGGAGCTTGTACGTGCTGGCTGAGTGGGTATTGGTGGGGTGTGGATAGCCTCAGGGCTAGATGTGTTCTCAAGACTCACCTGCATACAACTCCGTAGATGGATAGATAACAGTAGCAGAATGGTAGTTGTAATGGAATGGGCTATCGTTGTTATTCTGGATCATACATTGATGTGGCGAGACGTGAATAAATGATGCAAGCATCTACATAATCATCAGAATTTCATCTGGCACCATGGTATGTCTTACACAAGTTATTTACTTTTGTTCTGAAAGCACCCCAGACGCCCCTTCATTGTTGGCTATCTAATGATCCGACATCCACCTGTCCTCCCTGAAGCCATTTCATCACATCTTTTCATTACAATATTGTATGTACTTATTTCTCATGCAATATATTACTGGGGAATTGCTGTAATGTTGTCGTCCCCTTCAGCCGTATCTAGGCTTACGTCTTCATATAGACCCTTGAACCAACTGCCTTGTTGGTCCAATAGCCTATGTGGCTCACCATATTCAACAAGAGCACCTTGGTTCATGACAACGACCTTGTCGTAGTCCATGATTGTATCGAGCTTATGTGCAACAGCTATGATAGTATGGGTCGAGAAGTTTTGTCGCAAGAGGCGCTGGACAGAGAGGTCGGAAGCTGAATCAAGACTATCATATGTGAGTATATTCAGTGGTCTTGGCGGGGTATACAATCGGATCAGGGACTCACTTTGACGTAGCTTCATCTAATATCAGTATATTACTTCTCTCTCTTCTCAACAATGCTCTTGCGATGCAAAACAGTTGTCGTTGACCGTGACTCAAATGCAGTTCTTCGACCAGGACGTCCAAAGGATGATCATACTTATCCACATCACCTTTTGCTACGATAACATCGTCCCATAGATTTACATCTCTTAGGGCCTTTATGATGTCCTTGTCATTGCTCTCTTGGAGTGGGTCAGCATTAAGGCGCACGGTGCCAGGGAGAAGATAGGCATCTTGTGGGAGACCTATGAGCCGAGATCGGATTGTCTGGCGGGGCAAGCGGTGGATAGGAAGTGCATCAATGGTCACTGTCCCGTGAGATAGTTCTACCATGCGAAAGAGGGTAAGAACAAGGGACGATTTTCCACTATATGATGTGAGTTTACTATGTTAGAGTATTGTTTAGCATGGGTTCAGGTACCTTCCAGTGCGGCCAACGATGGCGACTTTTTCGCCGGGCTTGATTGATAAAGAGAAATCCTGAACAACTGGTTCACCGGTTCTAAAGAGTAAGTAATTATGTTAATATAAGTTGACTGCAAACTTACCGATGGTATGCAGTAATATCATTGAACTCAATCTTTCCTTGACTTGGCCAATTAAGTGGTGGTATATGATCCTCAGTATCCTTGTCTTCCGCTGCAGGATCAGTAGTAAAGTTCTTGATCCTTGCCACACTGCCGATATGCGTCTCTAGTTGAGTCCAGAAAGTGATGAGTAGCTTGATGCTCTGCGAGAAAAGAACGACATTAAGTAGCGCAACACCAACATAACCAGCACTAAGTTTGCCCCTTAATACTACTACGAGAACGATGAGAATTGTGGCGACACCAGCGACGACAAAGTCCAGGACTAGAGTCAGCCAACGTTGTACAGCGAAGAGGAGATAGAAGGGGCGTTGACTGCGATCAAGTAGGTCTTTAGCTTTCTGTACAACAAAATTCTGCCAGCCGAACGCTCGGATGGTTGGTAAGCCCTCTAACATCTCGTTGAATTGGGTGTATAAGGGTGACTTCGCCTCCAAGTCTAGGAATCGCAACTGACGAGACGTGCGAAGATAGAACTTTTGAATGATATAAACGACAACGCCTACAATAGGGAATGAGATGGCTGAGTATGGCGCTGCGACAGCGATCAGAGCCATTTGGGCAATGCAAAGCATGAAAGCTACCGCACTGTTAGTCATGGTATTAGTAGATTGGATGTTGAGAAGGCGTACTCGCGAAAGTGTTCAGTGCAGTAATAGGCAGCTCCATGTCGATAAGCATCAGATCCTGGCTGAACCGGTTGAGTGTGACACCAGTGTCCACGGTGGAGAAGAACGACATGGGTGATCTATGCTACATCAGTGGGCTATATTTCATCCGACTGCGGCTACTTACCCAAGAACAGTGTCGAGTAGTCTTTTATGAAATTTGACCCCAGATCGCGGTACCATGGTTATTATCAATTGCCTACACGACGAGTAAGCTGTGGTGTCCAAGGTGTAAATAGCTAACATACCAACAGCTAATGCCGAGAAACACGAAGGCTAAGCCACCAAGCATGGAATATATACCAAGATAGAACCCAAGACGTTGATTTGGGCGTTCTTCGTTGAACTCAGCCCACATTTTGACCCAAATAGCTGCGACGGGTGGTTAGAGGAATCTAGGAAGTGTAAGGGTGTATGAACCTACAAGGGAATGATATGCCGAAGATGAAGATGGAAATGGAAACAACGAATATAATGGTAGGCAACCAACCCACTGAGCCAATATAGTATCGATAGATGGCGACATCTCCGGTACGGCGATTTGCCTCAGCTTGGATCTCCTCCTCAGTGATCTGTTTGCCTTCTTGCCGTTCAGTATATTTTGGTGGAGCTTCGTGGTCGTGCCTGTCAGGTGTGAAGTTCCAGTCGGGCAAGGCGAGATCAAAGCCTGAGATATATCCACCAGATCGATTCAGTTTCTCAAAATTACCTTGTTCGGCGATTTTACCCTTTTGATTTAGCGCGATGATACGGTCGCAGTAGGGAACGCGCTTGGCTGCGGCGACCCCGCAACATCAGCGACATAACATCAAGAAATGGGATGGGTATCAGGAACATACCTGAAGATGAAGCGATAAGCACTGTTGTCCGACATCGCTTGAGAAGACCGTCACGGCCGAAGAGACTGTGCCATATCTTATTTTCGGTGCGAAAGTCGAGTCCACTAAGGCAGTCATCGAGGATTACGATGTCCTTCTGAGCGTAAATTGCTCTTGCAAGCGCCTATAACGACAGTGTGTAAGCGAAGGCGGGGGTTGAGGCGTAGGGAGAAGAAGTGGGTGTCTCACTATCCGTTGGCTTTGGCCACCGCTCAATGCAATACCCTTGCTTCCAATTTGGGTCTGATCTCCTTGGGGCAATTGGCGAAGATCTTCATCTAATGCGCAGCTGCGGACCACTGCCGAGTAAAAGCGCTGATCGAAAGCCGATACTCCGACAATGCTTTGTTGCACTGTACCGTTCACGTGCCATGCCGTCTGGTCGCATAGGGCGATCCGCAGGGATGATAACTGTACGGTACCCCCCATCATCGGCAACTCACCTAGGACTGCTTTGAGCAGAGTCGACTTACCGCATCCTACCGGGCCCACAACCATGGTAATCTTCCCGCGCGGGACGATCATGTTGATGCCATGCAGAGTACCCGAGGGTTTGTCTTTGCCCCACCCAAACATACCATTCTCGATGACAACTGCATGAGAGCTAAAGGAGTTCATATCGCCTAAATTCACAGACAAGCAATCCTTTTGGGAGATTTCAGAGTTCTTTTCAGATTCTGAATCAATACTGAGGTTTGATGATATGCTGCCATGAATGGAGGGAAATTTACGTCGCTCGCCCTTGCCCTCTATGGACATGAAATCTTGAATTCTTTTAAAAGAGCCCACACCTCCCATGAGAGACGAAAGAGCCATAATAAGCGAGCTCAGAGGCTCTGCAAGAAGTGTGAACAGCGAGAGCGATGTAAAGACCGTCGCTGTATTGAGTGTACTAACACCATCATTCTTTGTTGCAAGAATTGAGAAAACCGCAAAGGCGAGGATGGGAGACACTATAGTCGATATATATGCTAGCATATATTAGTGTCATACAGCAAATATATTCGAAGGTTTACTAACAAATCATCATAGTCCAGATAAGGAGCTTCCTGAACTTTTTTGAAATGTCAAGCTCTTCAACTCGGAGTCGTTGTAAGTCATCTCTCAACACATCTGTTAGCCCACACATCTTCACACCCTTCACAGAATTAAGCATTGCGGCAGTAGCAGTGATGCGACGTTCGATAGCTTCGAGCCAGAGAGCCTGACGCTGCATCACAAGGCTAGTCGCACCTAGTGAAGCAAGAAACGACACTAAAGCAGAATGAGCCAGTTGAAAGATTGAGGGTATCGCAGACGTACAGATGGCCACCCCGATTGGTATCGCGCACGCTACACCGAGCTCTCTTTGTAGTAGATACATTGCCAATGAAATCTCGATTGTATTCGACCATACCTATACCAAATGAGAATGTTAGCTCAATGTTCGTTCATGTGATGCGAATGCCCAGTGCATCTTTTGGGGACGGATAGCGAATAGCACGACCTAGCATGCAATTACTCCTAGCACGCTTCGTCTAAATCTCATTTCTTCGAATGAATACGAAGATACTGTAAAGTTCTCTTGACTCGGAGTGCACAATTATATAATTGCCGCATAGAGGTTCGAAGCTCAATATTGCAAAGGGCTCACTTACCTCATGGCCAGTCTCCATGCCCGTGACAATACGTTCAATATCGGCACTCATCAATGTTAATGATGATGCAGTATCGACATCCGTAAGTGGAACCTCTGTAGCCTTGCCATATAACATGGAAACAAGTCCACCGCGCATCATGGTTATGAAGTGAAATGTTTTATGCTGGTATTGGCCCGTAGATACCTAAACAAGCCGTCAGCGATTTAATCAAAAGGAGCTAAACTTTAGTCAAGCAGGAGATACATACAGCGATCCCAACAAAGACCAGAACATAGGCGCCGATCAGGCCATAGCCAATGTTTGTAGTCTGGTTCGTTACAGGCTGCTGGGAAAATCTAACGGCCCTATTGATAAGGAATGGTTGACAGAAATTGAAGCCGATGAGGCATAATCTAGGTGGCACTACAGCCAAGACTGGCCATTTGAGCTTCCTTAGTGTGGTTGTAAAAAGCGAACGAGGACCTACACGCTTCACTAGACAAGTGGTACTGTCAATCAATGTCTCATACATGTATAGGTGTGGGACAGCTTACATCGGTCCCATGAAGGCCCAAGGAGGTGGTGCAAATAGTCAGATCGCAAATCTTCATCCAATTGAAATAAGTCGTCCACGGTTAATTGTTTAGAGTATCCCTTTCGAAGTAGAGAATTTAGCCACCAGAACAATGCACGCTGATATGGTCCACTTCTAGCTTCCGGTGGGCTACTAGCAAATTTTGGTAGCAACAGTCGCCGCTTCGGCTGTGCCTCAATTATTGCCAAAACCAGTTTTACGCCAACTCGTGAGGTGAACACTGTAGCTATGGTGCTGAGGTCAGGGCTGAGCGAGTATGTCCGCGAGCGCACCGTGTCGAACACTAGTGTGAGTAGTAGGTAAATATTTAATAACCACGACGGCCGGATCGATCGCATGTGTTCGAAGAACGAGAGACAGAGGAGAAGGACGCTTCCAACTAGGCTTAAAGCAGCGGAGGGAGTCGCAGCGCGATTGTGTGGTTTTGGGTGCTTGACCCATAGAGCAAGGTGGACTGCATCAAATACAATGAGGACTATCCATAAAACCTAGTACTCCCTATCAACTTACTATCAGACTAAAAACAACGAGTGAGTATTGCATACCAATTTTGTGAACAACAGAGTCGACCTTTCGACTTTTCTTTCTTTCTTCCATAAAAAGTATATTCGAAAGGGTGTAGCACTGATAATGAGTGCTAGAGGTAGTAGGGTGAGAATAATTTCCTCAAACAAAAGTGTAAAGTCAAAGGAACCTCGACATTCTGGACCTGCCCAGGGTCCAAATGTCTGGTCGTTCGCAGCACAATACTGAACACGATTTGATGCCATTGGAATGGTTGTGAAGCAGTTCCCAGATCTTCTGCACTTTGATTAGAGCATGAGAGGGGGACTCGATGGGTACTGTGGGTTCATAATTTGCTACTGACTCCATTCCATGAAGATCAACAATAGTCCGATCAGGTCAGCCGGTGGCAGATCGTTTGAACTTGCTCCAATACCTCAGCGGCGCTGTCATTTTAGGAACATGTTTCCGGAAGCTTGGGCCCTACTGTCTGCGTGGCTATTGCTAGAGTGTCATGGGCCCCGCAATGCCACCACGCCTAGTGTGGACCCTAGCAAACGCATCGAGAGTTACCTAACATCCCAGGACACGGTAGCACTATGTGGACCTAGATAAAAATGACAGGCGTTGTGCAGCTACTGTATTCTGACGACATGACAAGAAACCATGCAAAATGTGGTTGCCTTTGTCAACAAATTCGCCCTAGAGACCACAAATCCGGTTATGGGGAAGAACATTTGTGGAGAAAGGTAATAAATGCCAACCGTTAAAATATCCGAAACATGTGGCAAACATGTCGGTGAATGTACAGCTTTTGTCAACCCGCAGCAAGAGCATGGGTCGTTCGTACATTATGAATTCGTGTCTTGGGTTTAGCCGTATGCGGAGCAAGGATCGGCGCCACACCCATCAACCTGCATTTGGGCAATGACCACAGTTTAGAACTTGATGATGAACGTAATCACGCAAGCCCATTACTTGTCTGGCGACCTACTATAGATCTTCCGCAGATCAGTGCTGAGATTCGACGATCATACTAGATATACTGTGGTGTGGCAGAGCAGAATGCTAGTGGAAACAACATCTTGCAAGCCGGGTTTGAACAATTTTCCTGCTTAAGAGCCGGAACGTTACGTCGAGTTATCCCATATTGAAGCCGTAACGTATCGGGTATGATCAGCCTCAGGCGCTCCTTAGCTGTAGTGAAAAAAATGACTAGCGTACTCTTATGAACGGTGGCTATTGTCATGACAACTAACTACTGTGTTACATGATGAAAGTATGTATATGTTAGCGGGGCGGAGCTAGTGGGTCTCTGGCAAGGTGAGGCGAGGAGTGTATAGAATTGACGGGCATTCCTTCGAGTCATGATATAAACCTTTTCCAAAACAGCTGAATTCAGTTTAGATGGGTGCCCACTCGACGCAACCATGAGTCTAATAATTAGTGATCTCGGCGTGTATTAGGTGGGTAACAGGCCAAGGCCCAGCATACGGAGACAATGGCCCAGTATTTGTTCAGCTAGGCGACCTCATTATGATGCCAGGTACTGATCCTACAGAAGACACTTTAACGAGTATGGTGGCAATTAGACAGACTGCACCATCGGACTCCGAAGTTGAAGGTTGGTAGATGGAAAGGGATTCTCTAACATCTTTGGAAGGATTGCCAATTAGCAGGCGTGGCGGCATTCTGACGAACGACTAAGCCAAACAGATTCTGCCTGGAAATAGAACATCGGTGCAGTCCTAGAAATAACCTGTTCCTCAAGCACAAACATCTCTCTGCTGCGCTGCCCCTGAATTTTTGATATTCAGTGCAGTGTAGATCTTTCTGTGTTTGTGGTGGTACATAGACTGTCAGATAGTTTGCCCTATACACCATAGTGGCCTAACCATATACGTGAGGCTACTAGTTGTCTTATGCAAGATTCTGGGCGCAGTTATAAACATAGATGGTGTACGGGTGCTAATAAGACCGGGACGCATAACTAGAACGCTTGGTAATCTCAATCTGGCTTGTTTGAACCGACAAGGCATCTTGATCGATCAAAAATGATTTCCACGGGCCGAAAGGGCACATCAAGGACCGGGGGCAGGATAGCTGGAAAAAATATGTATGCGAGAAATGTTCATGGGGGCCTTAGGCTCAGCTGGTGATGAATCTCCAGGGGTCACATGGCGTGATAAATCCAGATGGTTACCTTCGGTATGCAGGAATCCTACAACCCACAATTATGAGAATTTTGATTCTCACAGTGAAATGAGGTCAAGATTACCAGTAGGGTGGAAATACGAGCGGCAGGAGCCGGATAATGGCTGTTGTGTGCACGGACACACCGAAGAAACTTGAAACAGGGTTCGTAGGCAAATAGGATTGCAGGCACGTAGGTTCATTGGCACACCATAGCGCAGAATGAAGATCGGTATTTGTGGAAGGCGTTTCTCTAGCGCGGCGCCATAAGACGGGTGGACGGACAGACAGGCGGACGGGCGCGTGGATGTCGGCCGCACCGAATAGGGAAGCATAGTTTTATTTCCAAAGCTGCCAACACAACACGGCGACTTCGGCGGTTCAAGGCGTCAAGAGGCGCCGGGTGGTGCGTTTTCTGGCATGCGCACGTCCAGATGGGCCGTTTCTGTGGAGAAGTGTTTTCGTGCGTGATAGTTGATAGCCATGTTTTGCATTTGTTGCCCTTCAAGTGTGGGTCAACTCAACCTAGACAGAAGACTGCCGGGGGACTGGGGAGGGGGATGGAAGATCCGCGGGGTGATATACTCAGGCAGTTGGGGTTAAGTACAAGGATAAAACAAACACCACGATGGGGGTTGGGGATTACATTTGCGATGTGAGCAATGCGAAATGGGAGGGATCTTCGGGAGCTACGTAGCCCCAGTTCGGAGACTCATCGTCCGTCCGTGTCCAAACTGAACGTGGTCTAGCAACCTCGGATTTTCTAGATTGCTTACATAATAGTGCGTCCTTGGCGCGATCGTCATGGTGCTTTGTATAGTGCCCGTGGTTCGCCTTCACTTCCTCTACCTACAAGGGGGACTCATGAGCGGGTTTGTAGCGTCGCACGGTGGCAGCCGGAGCGAGCAAGTGGCGAAGAAATGTTTTATACAATTATAAATTACATACAATAAGTCATCAATTAGTCATCTCTACCACTTTGTGTGTCCGCCACCTGCCTGGATAACTGCCTAGCAGCGCTCTCTCATTGAGGTAATATACTTCTGGCACTCAGTTATCTGAATCTTCTCCCACTCCTCTTGTAGATACTGCTTTAGATCCTCCTTAGTATGTGGAAAACGCTTCTCAACTCTATACTTTAGCAGCCGCCAAAGGTTCTCAATAGGATTAAGGTCTGGTGAGTTAGCTGGTCACCACATCTTTATAATTCCCATAGCTATCTCTGCAGCCCTTGTCGCTTTTGAAGTATGGATAGAGGCATTATCTTCCATATATACAAGCTCTCTACCTACAAGCTCCTTGCCTGCAAGCTCTTTGCCTGCAAGCTCCTTATATTGCTTCTGGAACGCAGTAATAAAGGGTAGTATATATTGAATATAGACTGCTAAGTTAACAGTCTTCTTCTTGTTTATACACCACTCTTTCTCAAAGAAGACTAGAGGTCCCTTTATATTAAAAGAGATAATAGACCAAACCATAAAAGAAGAATATTTCTTAAACTTTAGGACGCAGCAAGCTGGCAGAAATTTCTCCTTAGCTCTCTGAGTAACGTAGACCTGGCCGTGGCTTATGCGTATTGACATCTCATCACTCCAGCCAACACTTGCCTACTGCTCATCAGTCCAATTAAGGTGCTCTCGCGCCCAAAGGACGCGATCCTCCATATGCTGCAGCGTAAGCAGAGGCTTCTCTGTTGCCTTCCGCCGGTAGTAGCGCTCCTTCTCAAAGGCCTTAACAAGTGTACGCCAGCAGACGTTAATACTAAGCTTACAGGCAATCTCCTCTCAAGTTTTCTGCTGTTGTTCAGCATTTTTAGTAGCATGGCGAACTAGAAGCTGGCGAGTAGGTGTATCTAGTAAAGGCTTTCTACCTTATGGTTTTGTAGGAGTACTAGGCGTGCGAAGACAATTAGAAATAGTCTGTTGTAAGATCCCTAGCTTCTAGGCAATTGCTTTCTAATTCCATCCTAGCTCAGCTAGTATATGAATTTGGACGCGCTCCTTATAGGATACTCGACGATTTGGTGTTTTTAGTATAATGACGGTAATGGAAAAAAATACCTTGGCTGTGTATTAGTGCCTTATATAATCTTGGGTATTTTTCCTAGAAGCTTCATGCAGAATCCATGCACGGGCCATTTGTAAGCGGCGCTACAAACCCGCTCATGAGGGGGGCTTGTACAACCCCCTCCCATGAACGGGCTGCTAGCGGGTTGCTGTGCACAGACAGAATTTGTATGGAAACTTGTCGATTTGTATGGAAGCCACACAAACCACGCTAGCAGCCCGTTCATGATACCCCCTTGTACGTTACCATTGTATTACCGGTCATCCCCACATCTCGTGTTCGCGCACAAGCCTGAGCCCAGCAAGCCACAATAATTTGTGGCCGCTTTACAGACGCCGGCTGTTGCATTAGAATTATTGCAGAAGGCATGCTAGCCCTAGTAATGAAGTGGTACCCGTATCTTATTGGATTCCAACTTTGTAGCACGGTGAATGGACCCGAACAAGTCCACTCTGGTACCTGCCCATGGCTATGCAGGCCGAATCATGCCGTCTTCTCCCTCTTTTGGACTCGTCTGTCTCAACATGGCGCTTCACCTCCCTAGAACCTCTAAAGAGTCGACTCTAGGCACCGGCTATTGGTATACGATGCTGTCCGGGCGGCGGTGGCTGTTCCAGAGAACATCATATGCCTGGATATGACTTCATAGCCGTCAAAAAGGACTAGGGTGAAGATGTCATGGTTGTTTTCAGAGGCAATGTTTGTGCAACAAGGAATGTTGATGACTGGATGACTGGCCAACGCAAGGTCGTGTCTAAATTATTGTTTAATGCCATGATATTCTTCACCTTCATGTGAGTTTTCTAATCACACCATCCGTTGCTTGCATGCGTTATGAACAATCAGTAACTTAGTAAGTACATCACATCTTCGAGCACTAATCCCTAGTACCATCGGACATTATGGATCCAAATATCCTACAACATTCCCAAATGGTATGCTCACCCTTCTTCTTCTTCTTCTTCTTCTTCTTCTTCGATTTCACATTTACCCACACCAAGAGAGGTGTTTGAAGTCGGCTCAAAGCAGCCCATTACAGATAATGCTCTAATGTCACCACTTTAAATCGTAATGTAGCGTCAAGCTAACTCCATGATGTAGGACGGCCAGATACCAACAGTTACCCATATGGAAAAAAGATTGCAGTCAATATGGGCACACGTCCTGAATTTGCCTCAAGTTGCGCTCGATCAGTCTTTCCTTGCTGTTGGAGGAGACTCTATCTCTGCGATGCAGGTTATTGGCCAGTGTCGGAAAGAAGGTATTGGTCTTGGCGTGCAAGAAGTGCTGCGCAGTCGCTCCATCACCCAACTAGTACAGGCTATAAAGCCAATTGAGCAAACAGCATATGATATCGTCGAGTACTTCGACGAACCTTTCGACTTGACACCCATTCAATCACTTTATTTCCAGCGACCGAATGATGGGCGTGGCCATTTCAACCAATCTTTCTATTTGCAGGTGAAGCAGAAGACCGCCAAGGATGACTTCCGCGCTGCCATAGAGCAGCTAATAGCTCGCCATTCCATGCTTCGCGCACGGTTTTCAAATTCGGCCGAACTGGGCTGGCAACAGTGCTTGACTAGTAAGTCAGCCACATGGCAATGATAACTGCCCTACTTCTATAAATTATTGTTGGCCCTATTCTTAACACTTACCGCACACTCACCTGACGAAATTCCTACTAACCAATTTGCCTAATTTTAGATGACATAAGCGGAAGTTACCGATTTCGCTATCAAGCGGTAGCATCGAAACGTGAAATTGACGATATGATCGAGGATTCTCAGCATTGCCTAGATCATGAGCGTGGACCTTTATTTGCTGCAGATTTTTTCGATTTTGGACACGATCAATTCGCGTTCCTGACTGCGCATCATATTGTTATTGACTTGGTTTCTTGGCGCTTGCTCTTGGAAGAACTCGAAGAAATATTACGCGGTAAAGAGCTGTTACCGCCAGGTCTACCGTTCCAGAAGTGGACTGAATTGCAAATCGAGCATGCTGAAACGCTCGAATTTGACAAGGTACTTCCCCAAGTAGACGTTCCTCGCTTGGACTTTGAGTACTGGGGTATTCAACGCGAGGACAACACCTACGGTAATGCCAGTCACGCGCTATTCGAGCTGGAATCAGATCAGACTTCAATTTTCTTGACCACTTGTCATGCTGCATTCAAAACAGAACCGGTAGAGCTGCTTCTCGCAGCTTTGATCGAATCATGGTCACGGGTTTTTGTGGATCGTCCAGTCCCTGCGATCTTCAATGAAGGACATGGCAGAGAACCCTGGAGTCCCGACGTAGACGTCTCACGCACTGTTGGATGGTTCACTGCATGTAAGTCCTCAATCATTATTTTAAATCATTTTCCTTTTCGGTCTGGTATTGTAGGGAATACATCGTAGTGTGTATGAGACACAATTTCCTGCCCATGCAGCGTACAAGGCGGGTGCTTTGCTGCTTGATTTATCACCAATTGTCGCAACTCAGATTCCATTTTTCCCTTCATACTACCAAAAAGATATTGGTGGTTGTTCATTACTTCAACTAATGAACTTGATTCGTCAACCACGCAACCAGAAACTCTTGATTTTTGCTGACTGATTTTTTGTTTAGTATCTCCAATCCTCGTAATGCCATCCATAGATCCTACCGATACTGTTCGAAAAGTGAAAGATTTCAAGCGAAAAATACCTGGGAATGGTCGACCTTACTTCGCTCACCGATGTCTAACGGAACAAGGCCGTGAGCAATGCAATTCCCATTGGCCGATGGAGATATTGTTCAATTATCTAGGCCAGTATCAAGTGAGAATATGATCATTGGGATATTGTATAACTACTAACAACGGTAATAGCAACTCGAGCGAGCGGATGCTCTTCTCCAGCCTCTCGATACTATGGCTGGTGAATATCGCGCGGCCGGTGGTATATCTGACTTCGGTCACATTACTCCGAGGTGGGGCTTGTTCGAGATCTCTGCTATTGTTTTCAAGGGGCGCCTAAAATTTGCATTCACGTTCAATCGGCACATGCGACATCAGGACCTCATTCAACGATGGGTGTCCGAATGCCACCACACACTTAGTGACATGATTCAAGGCCTCGTAACACGAGAACCGACACCCACACTAAGCGACTTTCCTCTAATCTCATTAAACGAGGATCGCTTCCAATCCATGTTACACAGCCTGAAGAGCATGAATATCACGCCTTCTGACATTGAGGACGTGTATCCATGCTCAAATATGCAAGAGGGCCTACTTTTATCCCAGAGTAAGAACTCAGGCTTCTATGCTGCGGCGACACTGCACGAGCTTAGGTTACGTGGTGGTAAGCTTCATTGGGAGACAGTTGCAAATGCATGGCGGCAAGTCGTTCAGCGTCATCCTGCTTTGAGGACGATTTTCATGGAGAACTTTGGGACCCAAGATGGTTTGTACAGCCAGGTTGTCCTCCAGTCAATCGAGCCGAATATTGTACATATGGAGTGCAAAATCAAAAAAGATGCGCTTGAAGCTATTAGACACCAACGTGCAGTCAACTATAATAGTGGGCACTGCCCCAATCACCGCTTGACCATATGCAACACCGAGAACGGGCAAATATTTTGTTCTCTGGACATCAGTCATGCCATAATGGACGGTCACTCAATGAGCTTACTCGCAAGCGAACTCAGACAAGCTTGCGAAGGGCAGCTTCGAGGGGATGGCGTACCGTATAGCGACTATATATCCTGGCTTAAGGAGCAGCCTCAAGAGCCAAGTCTTGAGTTCTGGAAGTCTTACCTTCATGGTAGCGAGGTCTGCTCGTTTCCTGCTCTCGGCGACGGTCAGCATGTGGAAAAACAGTTGGTGTCGATTCGCATGGACACGGATAGTTTCAGCATGCCTGATTTACAACACTTCTGCAACTCAAATGGCATCACACTTTCAAACATCTTTCACGCTGCATGGGCACTCACTCTTAGCTACTATGTGGGAAGTAACGATATAACCTTTGGATATCTCACATCCGCTCGTGACGCCGAAGACATACATCGCGTTCAAGACATGGTTGGACCAATGATCAATACGCTTGTATGCCGTGTGAACCTCAAAGAAGGTTCCCGGTGCCTTCTAGATATCCTTCAGGACGTACAAAGAGACTACATGGAAGCATTGCCACATCGTCATATTGCATTGGCAGATGTCCAGCATGTGCTGAACTTATCAGGCGCCAGTCTATTTAACACTGCGCTCTCCTACCGACGCCTCCCCCCTGAGACGCCTGTACAAGATGAAGGTGGGGTCGAGTTATCTGAAATTGCGCCAATTTACGACCCAACAGAATACCCTGTTAGCCTCAACATCGAAGTCGGGGACACGAGCGTAGCTGCGGACTTGGACTACTGGACCGACCACCTTTCTGCAGGTCAAGCAGCTAATGTTGCTAGTACTTTTGTGCGTGCCCTTGAGAACATCGTCTACAATGCTAAGCGCCACATCTCTACACTCGACCTTCTCAGCGACAACCACATAAAGCAAATCCAGGCATGGAATGTTGTTCCACCTACTATTAACGACTGTGTACATCATAAGTTTGCATTCTGGGTTTCATCCCAGCCTGATGCGCCCGCCATTTGTGGATTTGACGGAAGTTATACATATGCCCAACTCGACGTTGTGACAGATCGTCTAGCACACTATCTCGTCAGCTTGGGTGCTGGACCCGAAGTTTTTGTCCCAACCTGCTTTGATAAGAGCTCGTTCGCAGTAGTCGCCATGCTTTCAGTATTAAAAGCAGGCGCTGCAGCTGTGCCATTGGACGCTAAGCATCCCAAGCCAGCCCTTCAAACACGCTTGGAGGATGCGTCTGCTCAAGTAGTCTTGACTACTGTCGCTCGTGCTGAAAAGTTCGCCGGCCTTGTTCCCAACATTATCATAGTTGATACCGCATTCCTAGACCAGCTTCCTACTACTACAGGTCCGGCATGCACCATCGTTGAACCACACAACCCGTGCTTTGTTATATTCACTAGCGGAAGTACTGGGCGACCGAAAGGAGTAGTGCTTGAGCATCGCGCTATGGTCACTAGTGCAGAAGCTCATGGCTCAAAATTGGGCTTTGGCCCTGGCTCACGCGTCCTTCAATTCGCAAGCTACACCTTTGATAATTCCCTAGAGGAAATGTTTACCTCGCTTCAGAGAGGAGCGTGTGTATGCGTGCCATCCGAAGAGCAGCGCCTGAACGATCTATCAGGTGCTATCTCTGAGTTAAATGCTAATTTCACGGATCTCACACCTACCGTTGCGGCATTGCTCAAGCCAGCTGACGTTCCTTCTCTGAAGACGTTGGGCCTCGGGGCTGAACCTCTGACAAAAGCATTGATCGAGACTTGGCGACCCTACGTCCGTGTCTTTGGTCAATACGGACCTAGTGAAGCATCAATTAACTCTGCGTGGCGAGACTTTACGAACGGCGGGGAGGCCACAAATATTGGTAAAGCGATTGGAAGCGTTTCATGGGTCGTAGATCCTGAAAATCGTGACCGCCTAATGCCTATCGGATGTAAGGGAGAATTGCTCATTGAAGGGCCTATTCTCAGTCGAGGTTATCTCAATGACCCAGAGAAAACCGCTTTGGCCTTCATCATGGATCCTCTGTGGGCCTCTGTCACGGGTGAAAAAGGACGCAGGTTCTATTGTACTGGTGACCTTGTCCAGTACACATCAGAGGGGGAGATGATCTATATGGGTAGAAAGGACAGCCAGGTCAAGGTAAGTTTCAACATCGAAGTCCCACACTTCCAACTCTTCGTCTCAAGGCTCTACATCGGCTCCATAACACCCCCCTACAAAGAAATTTATTTCAAAGCTCGTCGAAGCACCTACTAACTGACTAAAGTTGAATGGGCAACGTATTGAACTCGGTGAGATTGAACATCATCTTAAGCTCAACCTTCCAGACACCACAAAATCCGCCGTTGAACTAGTTAAGTTTTCTGATAGCAAGTTTCTTGTCGGATTTATTTGCTTGGGTACTGATCACCCTGTGTCCCCTGCCATTGCTGATATGACAGATTCCATGCGAAACATAGCAAAGCAAGTAGAAGTCGCACTCGGCGAGGCACTACCAGCATACTATGTGCCCACCATGTTCATGCCTGTCACAAGTATGCCAATGACGACATCTGGCAAACTTAATCGCAAGGTTCTACGGCAACTAGCAGCGGACGTTCCTGAGTCGCAGCTGACTACGTTTCGGCTTGCGGGAAATAGTGGTCGTGCACCCTCAGGACCCATCGAGATTACTCTAGCACGCATGTGGATCGAAGTGCTGAAGCTAAGTGCAGACACAGTGGGCGTAGAAGACTCCTTTTTCCGTCTTGGAGGAGACTCTATCAGCGCGATGCGTCTGGTCACAGCAAGTAGGAAGCAAGGCATTGTTTTGAATGTTGCGAATGTTTTCGCCCAGCCAAAATTAATTGACATGGCTTCGACTGCTGTTGTTCTTTCTTTGGAGGAGCTTACGACCGAATCCGAAGTATCAGCCATTCCTTTTGAGCTCATCCCTAAAGATCACAAGCGTCGTATCTTTGTGTTTGCTACAGCTGAATGTGCAGTATCCCCGGACGCTATCGAAGATATCTATCCATGTAGCCGCCTTCAAGAAGGCCTCATTTCATTGTCTACTAGAGATCCCGGTTCTTACGTTGCACAACCTACATATCGTCTGCCATCTCATATCGATATTCCACGTTTCAAAGCGGCTTGGGAAAAGGTCATTGCTCATGAAGCTATCTTACGCTCACGGATCATCTACAATGATGAGTTCGGATTTCTCCAGGTTGTGGTGAAAGACCGCCCAGTGTGGCAAGCCTTAGAAAATATTGAGGATATTAAAGAGGCTCATCGGCAACTCCCAGCTTCTCCTGGTGGCCCACTAGTTAGCTACACTATCATTGGCGAGGGAACAGATACACCGTTCTTTGTCTGGACTGCACACCATGCTATATATGACGGCTGGAGTTGGTCAACATTGTTTAATCAGGTTGAGTCTTGTTATCGGGACCTAAGGCCAGATCTACCTGCTTCGGTCCCATTTTCCCGCTTCATCAAGTACCTGTCGACATTGAAGAGGGAGGAATCAGATCAATTCTGGTTGACACACCTAGACGGCATTACTGCTCCTCAATTCCCACAACTGCCACGACCTGACTACACAGTCCAAGCAACCAGTCAATATTTGCACCGGGTTCAAATCAGTCGACAGTCAAATATGGAAGTTACAATACCATCACTTATACGTGCATCGTGGGGGTTGCTTCAAGCCACATACTCAGGCTCAGATGATGTGCTTTGGGGCGAGACAAATAGTGGAAGAGAAGCACCTATTCCAGATATCGAGAGCATTATTGGCCCCACACTCACTACGGCACCTGTGCGCCTTAAGCTCAACCGCGAACTGAATGTGCGAGAATATCTTCAAGAGACTCAACGACAAGCTTCAGCTACTTTACCTTATCAATTTGCAGGGCTGCAACATATTCGGAAATTGAGCCCAGAACTCACAGTAGCTTGTGATTTCCAGAGCTTCCTTGGTATCGTCGCTGGTGATAATCTTCAAGACGTTGAAAGCGATCTGTGGAGTATGGAAAGCACTGGAACGCTTGGTACCAACTTCTTCAGTTACGCGCTTGTGTTCAATTGCACTGTTGAGAAAGGGAGCATTAATATTGAAGTTCTTTACGATAGCCAAGTCACTGAGACGTGGTATATTGAACGATTTGTCCGGCAATTCGACTTCATCATGAGCTGTTTTGGTTCTCCAGAGTATCATAGCCGATCGTTGAGGGATATCAAACTTTTAAACCCAACAGATCTGGTGACCATCAGCAAATGGAATCGCACGCCATCTCCTCGTATAGACCGTTGTATCCACAACGTCATTTCCGAAGGCCCAACATCATCGCACCCAGATGCTACTGCCATTGATGCGTGGGACACAGGAGTAATGTCATACCGTGAACTTGATGAGCGGGCTACCCGGCTTGCTTTTCTTCTGATGTCATCGGGCGTGAAACCCCAATCCTTCATCCCAATTTGTTTTGATAAATCAGGTTGGACTATTGTGGCAATAATCGCGGTTCTGAAAGCCGGTGCAGCGTTTGTACCCCTCGATTTTGAAGCACCAATTCTTCGCTTAAGGGAAATTATCGCCGATCTCGATACAGAGTGGATCATTTGCGCACCGAAGTACGTGGATTTATGCCGATCAATAGGGTGCAACGTAATTGCGGTAGATCGAGATTCGACCGAACATCGTCATGGACGCATCAACGAACTCCCACAAGTGCAAAGCGACTCTGCAGCCTATGCTTTCTACACGTCTGGTTCGACCGGAAAGCCGAAAGGAGCGATTATCAATCACTATAACTGGGTTTCTAGCTCCACTGCCTTCACTCCGGCATGGGGCATCTCCAAATCCTCCCGAGTCTTGCAGTTCGCTTCCTACGTGTTCGATGCATGCCTAATTGAAATTTTCAGTACACTGATGTGCGGTGGAACAATTTGTGTTCCAGACCAGGATGCTCGTACCAACGATCTTGTTGGCGTCGTTAACAAATTTCAAGTCGACTGGGCGACCTTAACACCGTCAGTCGTGCGAACAATGCAGCCGTCTCAAGTTCCGAACCTAAAAACGCTTGTACTTGTTGGGGAAGCTATGTCACAGCAAGACTTGATTACCTGGGTTGATCGTGTGACACTTGGTAATGGCTATGGGCCTACTGAGTGTAGCTGCGTTTCTACATTCTACGTCATGACATCCTGCACGAAGCCAAATAACCTTGGAAAAGTTATAACATCGCGTGGATGGGTTGTTTCCCGGAACAATCATCATGTGCTTGCACCAATTGGAGCTGTTGGTGAGTTGCTACTTGAGGGCCCTGCCGTTGGTGCAGGATATTTAAACAATGAAGAGAAGACCTCGGAAGCTTTTGTGCAAGATGTACAATGGACAAGCGACATATCGGGCCTTAAAAAAGCTCGATTTTACAAAACAGGTGATCTTGTGAAATACAATGAGGATGGTACAATGCTATACCTTGGACGCAAAGATTTTCAGACAAAAGTACGTGGACAACGGCTGGAGTTGTCTGAAGTCGAACATCATCTTATGAAAGATCTGGCCGTTCAAAGTGCACTTGCTTCAGTCCCTACTAGTGGAACTTGTGCTAAGAGATTGGTGGGCATTATTTGCGTCAAAGATACATCGCTCTCCCGCGTACCTGGTGAAGACTTGCAACTTCTTCCACAAGAAGTTGCGTCTTTGAATATCAATTCCATTCGAGACCGCTTATGTGAGCGGCTGCCATCATACATGATACCTTCTCTTTGGGTCGCTATATCTCGATTTCCATTGACTGCCGGAGGAAAAATGGATCGTCGGCGAGTAGTGCGCTGGTTAGAGAATATGGACAGTGATACGTATCGAACAATCTCAACCTTAGGTTTGGAGGTCGCAAGAGATAACGCAAACCACACCGAGCGCAAACTGCAAGAAATTTTCTCAAAGGTCTTGAATCTTCCGAAAGAAGATATTCGACTCAACCAATCATTTCTTCATATTGGCGGTGACTCTATTGCTGCTATGCAAGTATCATCGCAGTGTCGCTCCCAAGGCCTTGTTGTCAGCGTTCAGGAACTCATCCGAGCAAAATCAATCATTGAGCTTGCTGCAGCAATTGATGACTCTGGAAATGATAATTTGACTTTAGCAACAACAGAAGAGTACAACAAGCCTTTTCCTCTTTCGCCTATACAGCGCCTCTTCTTCACCACTGTTGGTGATACATACAATCACTTCAACCAAGCCGAGATCTTTCACCTAGCGCGTACATTTGAACTAGAGGATATCAGGACTGCCTTAGTAGCATTGGTGACCACACATCCCATGCTGCGTGCTCGCTTTTCCAGGGGTGAAAGTAGTGAGTGGCAGCAAAATATTGAGAAGGATACGGACAATTCTTTCAGATTACAGCAACATCGTGTTGCTAAACCAGATGCTAAAATACTCGAACCAATTATCGACAAAAGTCAAGCTACGCTAGACATCATGACTGGTCCTGTCTTTGCAATCAGTATTTTCAACATTGAAGATACATTCTCACAAGCTATCGCATTGGTTGCTCATCATTTGGTCGTTGATGTAGTTTCTTGGGGCATAATTCTTGAAGACTTCCAAGGGTTACTCAATGGTGTTAGGCCGCCACCACAGAGCCTGCCATTCCATGCATGGTTGCAGCAGCAAGAGGCCCAATCGAAGCAAGAAAGTGCAGTTACAGTGTTCCCTTTGAGTACTATACCTCCGGCTCGATTAGAATATTGGGGCATGGAAAACCAACCGAACATATCATCAGATGTTGTCGAACAAGACATTGCTCTGAGCGCTAGAGACACTATGCTCCTGCTTGGTGCCCAGGATGCGCTAGGCACTGAGATTATTGACATACTCGTCGCGGCTCTTATCGAATCTTTTTGTAAATCATTCCCAAACAGGCCGCCCATCACCGTTCATAACGAGGGCCATGGTCGAGAGCCATTCAATAACAAACAGGATCTTACTCGCACAGTAGGCTGGTTTTCAACAGTGTCACCTATCCACCTCCCTATATATCCCGAGGATCCAACAGACCTTATAAGCACCGTTCGCTGGGTGAAGGCTGTCAGAGAAAGAACGCCTGGAAAAGGGCGGCCATACTTCGCCTACCGTCAGCTGACTGAAGCTGGCCAAACTCGGTTCACAAGCCATTGGCCTGCTGAATTAATCTTCAATTACCATGGTCGAGTGCAAAATATCGAACGTAAGGATTCTCTATTCCAGCCATTAGATGGCCTCGATACCAGGGAGGTTGGCGATAATGTGTCTCGGATGGCGCTATTTGACGTTACCGCTGCTATCTCCCAGGGTGCTATCAAAATGTCGTTCAGTTACAATCAGCATATGGAACAGCAAAACGAGATCCGAAATTGGATCAGAGAGTGTCGCCAGACACTTGTTGACGCAGTCGATCAGCTACTTCAGTTACAGCCGGAGCCAACTTTAAACGATTTTAAGCTTTTGCCACTTACATATAATGGCATTTCTCGACTGTCCTCAGTGCTTCCCACTGGCACTACGATAACGGATATCGAGGACATATACCCAGCCTCGCCAATGCAGCAAGGACTTTTGTTAACTCAGATGAAGAATCCAGAACTATATATGTATCACGCAATTCTTGAGGTTCAATGTTCGGATACCAATCGACTAGTAGATTCGCAAAGAATCGCAGAAGCGTGGCAAGTGGTTGTACATCGCCACCAAGCTTTACGCACGATCTTCATCGACAGCCTTGCCAGAGACGGATCGAAGAACCAAGTCGTATTGAAGAGTAAGGCTGGCAGAGTCTGTTTCATCACGGATTGTGTCGAGGTCAATGTTGCTAAGACTCTGCGAGAGCTCCCTGATATTGACTGCCGCGAAGCTCTACCACCTCACCGTTTGACTATTTGCAAAACTTTGGCTGGCAAGATATGGATTAAAATAGAGCTGAGCCATGCCATTAATGATGGGACATCAATCATGAATATTCTAGGCGACCTGTCGAGGGCTTACGGGGGGAAGCTGACTCGTGCAGATGCTGGCCCACTCTACCGCGACTTCATCGCATACATTCTCTCATCATCTCAAGATGCTGATATGTTATATTGGAAAAATTATCTTTCTGGAATTGAGCCCTGCTTCTTCCCCAACCTCAGCGATGGACAATCAGGCCCACATGAGCATAGCTCCGTCGAAGTCAGCCTGAGGAACACCAAGACTGTACAGAACTTTTGCAAGAAAAATGGTGTCACACTTTCCAATCTTCTCCAAATTGTGTGGGCCCTTGTCTTGCATTGCTATGTTGGCGCTTCTGATGTGTCATTTGGTGTAGTAGCATCTGGGCGAGACGTCCCTGTCAAGAATATCGATGACGCCGTGGGAGTTTTTGTCAATATGCTCATTACGCGCCTCACCTTTTCAGATGATACTACTATTGCCGAACTACTGGAAATCGTTCAGAGAGATTCAGTCAATGCTCTAGCACACCAAGCCTGCTCACTCGCCAATGTGCAAAACGAACTACAGCTTCAATCCCTATTCAACACAGCTTTTACATTCCAGAGGCGCTCAATTTCGCATGAAAAGGAACATACTGAACTTAAATACGAAAACATGGAAGCGGACGACTCAGGCGAATACGCGATCACGATTAACGCTGACGTCTCGGATGAAGAAATCTCAGTTGATTTTGGTTACTGGTTGGACACGGTCTGTGCAAAACAGGCACAAAATATGGCAGACACATTTGAAATGATACTGCGGGGTATTATTTCTAGTAATGCCAAAGAGCTGACCGTGGGTAAACTTGATGTGTATACGTCTAGTAGCAGAGATCAGGTTATGGAATGGAACGCCAAC
Organism: Phaeosphaeriaceae sp. PMI808; assembly: GCA_021365335.1. Taxonomy (NCBI): domain Eukaryota; kingdom Fungi; phylum Ascomycota; class Dothideomycetes; order Pleosporales; family Phaeosphaeriaceae; species Phaeosphaeriaceae sp. PMI808. The sequence goes on from JAJTIZ010000058.1 coordinate 124,317, forward strand.
CTGCCAACACCAGTCGCTCGATGTGTACACGAAATTGTACATGAACAGGCTTTGACTCGTCCGCGCATGACAAAAGCGATTGATGGCCACGATGGTACGTTTTCCTATCAAGAGTTCGACAAGATTACCGATCAGCTTGCTTTCCATCTCCAGAGTATCGGTGTTACGACCGAAACCTTTGTGCCTATTCTATTTGAGAAGTCTTCGTGGGCTATTGTGAGCATGATTGCTATTATGAAAGCAGGTGGCGCATATGTTCCACTTGATCCCAAGCACCCGCAAGGCCGTCTTCAAGAACTCGTTACCGACGTTGGCGCGAAGGTTTTGTTGTGCTCGCGTGCCAACCACGCCAGGGCAGTCGAAGTGGCGACTTCCCCAATTCTCGTCGATGCTCAAGCATTCAGAAGGTTGGGTATATTGTCTACCGCAAAACCGAGGTCAGCTGCAACTCCGGATAATGCAGCGTATTGCCTCTTTACCTCAGGGACGACGGGGAAACCAAAGGGCACCATAATTCCTCATCAAGCATTCTGCACAAGTGCAGCTGCATTCACACGCAGAATGAATATCAATGCAACTTCGAGGACCTTCCAATTTGCGAGTTACACGTTTGACGCAAGCTGTATTGAGATTTTATCAGCCCTTACAGTAGGTGCCACCGTCTGTGTACCCAGCGAAGAAGAGCGCATGAATAACCCCGCTGGCGCTATTCGCAAGCTGAAGGCCACATGGTCACTTCTCACGCCCTCAGTATTGGGTACTATTGAGCCGGATCGTGTACCGTGCTTGAAGACTCTCGTAGCTGGCGGAGAAGCGCTACCTGGTCCAATCATCAAGAAATGGGGAACTAGTACATGTTTCATCAATGGTAAGAATTTCAATGCAATCTGCTTAACATACACTAATCTAGGTAGCATACGGTCCTACGGAATGTGCTGTCGTCGCTGCCACTTGCTACAAGTCGACTCTTGAGCACAAACTTCTAGAGACTGAGCCCGGAACTATCGGCACTGGCTCTGGATGTCGACTTTGGGTTGTTCACCCACGAAACCATAATAAATTGATGCCCGTTGGTAGCGTTGGCGAGCTTGTCATCGAGGGTCCGACGGTCGCTCGAGGGTATCTCAATGATGAGATCAAGACGAAAAAGGCTTTTATCGAAAATCCCACTTGGGCGTCTGCAATCACTTCTACTAGATCTCCCATCGTCCGCATGTATAAGTCCGGTGATCTTGTTCGCTATAACTCCGACGGCTCAGTCAGCTACATTGGTCGAAAGGATACACAGATCAAACTCAACGGCCAGCGAATTGAGCTTGGTGAAATTGAGTTCCATGTGGGTAAAAACTTCCCGGAGCATGTTCAGTCCGCTGTGGAGCTGGTAGCACCTTCCAATCGGGGGTCCGCAAAAGCTTTAGCTGTATTCTTTACTTTGAAGCAGGATGAGTTACCAGAGCCCGCCGAGATTGTACAGACTTCATCAACAGACCTGCCAGTTGTGGATGAGCTTCTATGTCCTATGAGTGAAACGTTGCGCGATTTGTGCAAATCAGCAGAAAATGGGCTAAGCGGCGCTCTACCTTCTTACATGATTCCTGCCATCTATGTACCTATCAAAAAGATGCCTTGGACATCTGCAGGTAAACTCGACCGGAATTGTCTTCGTAATTTGGTGCAGAACCTTGGCAGGGAGGCGCTGATGTCTTACCGATTGACCAGCATGATGAACAAAAAGCAGCCAACCACTACGTCCGAAAAGAAACTGCACAAGATCGTATGCACAATTCTGAATTTATCAGCCTCGGCAGTGGGCATAGACGATAGTTTTATTCGTCTTGGTGGTAATTCTGTTCTGGCTATGCGGCTAGTTGCGGCTGCTCAATCTGAGCACCTAAACCTTTCGGTCATTGACATATTTACACAACCCAAGCTATCCGACCTTGCTGCAAAGTGTAAACCTGTCGATAAATTAGAATTATCCGAGAAAGCTGTACAACCCTTTGAATTACTTCAATTAAGTACCACGAAGCTGCAGGTTATCCAAGAAGTTTCTCAGCAGTGCCAGGTAAACCAGGACGATATAGCAGATATTCTACCTGTGAGCAGTTTGCAGGAAGCACTTTACACTCTGTCTATTAAACAACCTGGCGCGTACGTCGCTCAGCACATTCTGGAGCTCGTAGCTTCTGTAAATATCGACAAACTCAAATCCGCATGGGAGAAGGCGGTCCAGGAGATAGATATTCTTCGTACCCGCATCATCCAGCTTCATTCCGGAACGTTCTTACAGGCTGTTATGTATCATGCTCCTATCGTATGGCGCGAAGCGTCATCAATTGACGAGGTGGAAAACGATGCAAAGCATATACCTGACCACATTGGCGCTCCGCTCACTGCATATACACTTGTCCGTAATTCGAAGAGCAAAAGATATCTGGTCTGGACAATTCACCATTCCTTGTACGATGGCTGGAGCATTGCACTGATGCTTCAACGTGTGGAACAGATCTACCAGACAGGGCGATCAGATCTTCCAAACACGTCATACAACAAGTTTATCAAGTTCCTCTCAGGAAATGACAGCAATGCTTCTAAAAGATATTGGAGGGAAACTCTCACAGGAGTCTCGTCATATCAATTCCCGCAATTGTCTCACTCTGCACCCGATGACATGCCAGCTGGCCAAACACTGCAACATTCAATGCAGCTTGCATCTCACCCGTCCAGCAATATTACACCCTCGAATACTATTCGAGCCGCATGGGCTCTGCTCTTGGCTGCGTACACTGGCAGCGATGACGTTATTTTTGGGGAGACGCTCACAGGCCGAGACATCTCTGTAGTCGGCATCACCGATGTGTGTGGTCCTACCTTGACTACCGTACCTACCAGGGTTCAAATAAATCGTGATACTACTGTTTTGGACTTTCTCAACCTTATATCCATGGATGTAACAAAACGCATCCAGCACCAACATTTCGGCCTATCAGAGATTAAGAGACTTGGCGATGATATGGCGACAGCATGCGATTTCCAGAATCTGCTGGTAATTCAAACAGCGGGCGATGATGTCTCTCATCCAATCTGGTCTGTCTATGACAATGGTGTTCAAGGCAACTTCTTCACTTATCCGTTGGTAATCGAGTGCACGATGAACCAGTCAACTATCGAGTTCTTGGCACACTTCCATGAGAAAGTTATGTCAACATTCGAGGTGCAGCGCCTTCTCTATAGCTTCGAGTCCGTTCTTACACAGCTTGAACCAGCCAACAAATTACGCGACATACGCGTCTTCAGCAAACAGGACGTTCAACTCTTGCGCACATGGAACGCTACTGAACCTGTGATTGTTGAGGATACCATTCCTTCCCTTTTCTTCAAGCAAGTTACAGAACAGCCAAATTCTGTGGCTATCTCCGCATTTGATGGCGAGCTCACATATGCCGAGCTTCTTGACTTATCCTCTCGCCTTGCACAGGAATTGATGAAGTTTGGTGCTGGGCCCGAACAACTTATTCCAACCTGTCTGGACAAATCAAGATGGGCAGTGGTTGCAATCATGGCTATACTTATCACTGGGGCTGGCTATGTACCTTTGTCGCCTACCCATCCCGCTTCTCGGCACCAGCAAATAGTTTCAGACTGCAAAGCTTCAATAATGCTTTGCTCTCCTGAGTACCAAACTCGATTCACGAGCATGGTGAACAACGTTGTGAACGTAAGTGAGATGCCTGTTCGCAGTCTTCCTGCTGTCCATCACGCTGTTACATCGAGTGCCAAGAGTTCAGACACTTGCTATGTCATCTACACCTCAGGAAGCACAGGTGCACCGAAAGGTGTAGTTGTAGAGCACAGCGCCATCGCTTCCAGTTCTGCAGCAATATGCCGGAGTCTGCATATGAAACCTAATTCAAGGGTTTTCCAATTTTGCTCATTCCTCTTCGACGTTTCGATCGGCGAGATACTTACTCCGCTTACTTGTGGGGCTACAATTTGTATGCCGTCTGAACAACAGCGAACTACAGATATCGCGGCTGCAATCACTTCTCTCAAAGCTGACTGGGCTTTTTTGACACCTTCAGTAGCGTGTTTGATTGAAAGCCCACAGTCAATTCCTACTCTGAAGACATTAGTGACTGGTGGCGAAGCAATGACGCCAGAAGTTATCAGAAGATTTGCTTCAGGCCTGAACCTTTGTAACGGATACGGACCAACAGAAGGTACCGTATTCGCAGTCACTAACGATGAAGTTTCTACAAAACGAGATGCAACCAACATCGGATATGTCACTCAGAGTGGTCGAAGCTGGCTCACCAACCCAGTTGATCCTCAACAGCTAGCACCCATTGGAGCAGTTGCTGAATTATGTATCGAAGGTCCCTTTCTTGCTAGAGGCTATCTCAATAGCCCTGGAAAGACGGCCCAGTCATTCGTCGAGAACCCGGCTTTTCTTCAGATGTTCAACAAGCCCACATCAAATCGCATATATCGTACTGGAGACCTTGTTCAGTATGCTTCTGATGGGTCAATCACATACATTGGGCGCAAGGATAGTCAAGTTAAGCTGGCCGGTCAACGCATCGAGCTTGGTGAAATTGAATATCATCTACAAACTGATGAGGCCATACAGCAAGCAATTGTACACCTACCCAAAACAGGGCCCGGTAAAGGTAAATTGATCGCGACCATCTCATTCAAACTTTCGGATATGGACACAAGCACTGATGAGAAAACATGGAATACGCTTTTGACAACACCCGAGATATCAGCCTTGATTAATCGCACCCAAGAAAGACTTTCTGATCTCGTACCCGTTTATATGGTTCCAAACGTGTGGGCTGTTATTCCTCGGATACCGCTGCTAGCTTCGGCAAAGGCAGATAGGAAAATGATTGGTACCTGGCTTGACAACTTGAGCGACAACAACTTTCAGCAAATCCTTGATATTGGAAATAGCGAAGAAGTTAATGTCCCAGCCACTAACACTACAGCAACACTACGGAAGATATGCGCCAAAGTACTGGACAAGTCGGTCAAAGATGTAAAGGATAACCGCTCATGGCTATGTAAGTTTCGCCCTTAAATTTCCACGGCCAGATCAGCGCTGACCGCTTTTAGCACTTGGTGGCGACTCTATCACCGCGATGCAATACCTCGCTAAATGTAGAGCCGAGGGTATCTATTTAACCTTGAACCAAGTGCTGCGTGCCAAATCTCTCGCCCATTTAGCTCGCAATATGGAATCACCTCTGGTCCTTGACTACGGTAATGAGCAAACAGATAAGCCGTTTGCATTGTCTCCTATCCAGCAGCTCTACTTCCAGACTAGAGGCAGCGAGGAAAGCTCTCACTTCAATCAATCTTTTACTACTCGTCTCTCGCGTGTGATGACAGCAGAAAATCTTAAACAAGCGTTTGACAACGTTGTCAAGTGCCATTCAATGCTTCGTGCGCGCTTCATCAGATGTGAAGGAAGCGAAGGAAGCGAATGGCAGCAGGTCATCCTGAGCAGTGCTCTTAACACATACGCTTTCAGAACGCACAACATATCTGCCCCTGATGATGCGGCGGAGATGATATCCGTCACACAAAGAAGTCTTGACATACAGAAAGGGCCAGTCTTCGCTGTTGATATGTTCAACGTTGGAAACGGCGAACAGCTTCTCTTCATCGTTGCCCACCACCTAGTCATCGACGTCGTGAGCTGGAAGATTATATTGGGCGATCTTGAGGATATACTCGATTCTAAACTAGCACATGCCCTACCAAAGGAGCTCTCGTTCCAGACGTGGTGCAAAAGGCAGCTCTCGCACACCTGTGAGGGCAAATCTCAGGATGCCTTACGAAAGCAATCTTTTGATGTACATCCAACTGTACTCTCTTTCTGGGGAATGGACAAACGTACTAATGTCTACGGTGACGTAGAGCACGATGATTTCATCATCGATACAGCTCTTACCACCTCAGCCTTCACCAGTAATAGGGCTCTCAAAAGTGATATCGTTGACTTGCTCCTAGCAGCCACTTTGCACTCATTCTCACGTGTGTTCATCAATCGAAAGCCCCCGACAATTTACAACGAGTCACATGGCCGCGAAACTTGGGCATCGGCCAATATCGATCTCTCCAGAACGGTCGGATGGTTTACCACCGTCTTCCCAATAACAGTACCTATTGAAGACGATGAAGACGATGTTTTGCATACAATTCGTCAAGTCAAGGACCTTCGCAGGCGCATTGTGGACAATGGTCGACCCTATTTCGCGCATCGATTTCTCACCGAGGATGGCCGGCAAAGATTTAGAGATCATGCGCCTATGGAGGTGCTTTTCAACTACCTAGGGAAATCAACCCGTACAGAACTAGATGACTCGATATTTCGACCGATCCAGCCTAGTGACTGTGAAGACGAATCCACTTTAGATATGGGTTCAAATACGGCGAGATTAGCTCTATTTGAAGTCTCAGCATCCGTAATCGATGGTCAAATACATGTAGCTTTCATGTATAATCGCTGGATGAAAAACCAGAAGGGCATCAGACGATGGATTGCAGAATGCCAACGTACGCTTGAGGAGATGATAACCACTCTCGCAAAGATCCAGACCCCTCAGCCTACTATAACTGACTTCCCGTTACTTCCTTTGGATTCGTACGAGCGTCTTGACCGTCTGTTAAAGACGCTGCCAGCCGCCGGCCTTACAAATTATGATCAGGTAGAGGATATCTACCCTTGTTCAGCTATCCAGGAGGGTATGCTTGTGAGTCAGATCAAGGATCCGGAGTCGTACTGGTCCTTCGCCGCTTTTGAGGTCAGATCCAAGTCCGGGTCTGTTGATACAAACAGACTGGCGGAGGCTTGGCAGATGGTTGTCAATCATCATCAGGCTCTTCGTACTGTCGTAGTGGATAGTGTCTGCAAGGGTGGCGTTTTTGATCAAATCATAGTCAAAAGTCCAAATGCCGGCTTGGTCACATACAAATGTCCCGACACGGACTTCGAAACAAAACTCGCATCCATCAGATATTGCGACCTAAATGGCAGGAAAAAGCCACGTCTCCCACACCAGGCGGCTATTGTGCAAACAGCTTCGTCGAGAATAGCCTTGAAGATCATTGTCAACCATGCAGTCATTGATGGGGGGTCGCTTGCAATCATTGGACGCGATCTTGAGGAAGCATACGAGGGGCGCCTATCCAACGATGAGGGCCCACTCTATAGCGAATACATAAAATACTTAAATGGCGTTGATTCCAAACTAGCGGTTGAATACTGGAAGAAGCAGCTCTCCGGCCTCCGTCCGTGCTATTTCCCGCCTATGCCTCAGCAGATTGGCAAGGAGCGGAAATTATGTTCATTGGATATGAAGTTCCAACGCTTTTCAGAGCTTCATGAATTCGCAGCAATCAACAATTTGACGCTTGCCAATATTCTACTTGCCACCTGGGCACTTGTCCTCAGATCATACACAAACTCTTCGGACATATGCTACGGCTACCTCACATCAGGCCGGAATGTGCCCCTCGATGATGTTGAGAATGCAGTCGGCGCGTTTATCAACATGCTTGTATCGCGCATTCAGATTGAGCCGTCGAGTTCACTACTTCAAGTCATCCAGAAAGTGCAGAACAACTTCATTGAATCAGTCCCATACCAACATTGCTCCTTAGCCCAGTTTCAGCACGATTTAGGTCTGAGTGGAATGGCTCTCTTCAATACAGCTGTCTCGATTCAAAACAGTGGCGCAAATACAGGGATCACGAGTGCTGACAGCAACATTGAATTCGAGCAAATTGGCGGTCACGATACAAGTGAGTACATCATCACATTGAATATAGATACGACTCGTACCGATGAAGTAGTTCGATTCACATACTGGAATGATTCAGTTTCCACCAGCGAAGCAAAAAAAATGTCCACACTTATGGCCAAAATGCTGCACCAAGCCCTGATTGACCCAAGTCAGACGGTATCAGAACTTGACATTACCGTTGCAGAAACACCAATACCCGTTAGCAAATCGCCCTTACCTAGTCCATTTACGCTCTCGCCAACGAGCTTAGCGCCGCGTATGAGGCCTCGTACCGCATCCTCTAGGTCATCTTCTTCCTTGCAGATACCTAGGATTTCATCGCCTCACATATCTTCACCAACGCCAACTGAAGTTCCCGACTGGAGCCATCTCATTAGGTCAATTGTAGCTGAGATGGTACCACAAATAGTGGACCAAGTGATGTCAAAAAACAGAAATGTGCCCGAACCTGGCTCAACTACCCTTGACCAGATGGCCAACCAAATGACAGGTATGATTGCGCGGAGAGCATCTATCTCACATCGCGAAAGGCCAAATCTTGAAACAGGCTCTTCGTACTCGAGAGGCCGGCGCATGAGCGTCGCCAGTAATGCAGAAAGCAGGATACAAACTGCTGCTGATATGGTAGCTGCCGCTGGGGTAATGGTTACAGAAGTATCCAATTCACCTAATGTCGTAGAAAAAAAATTGTTGGGATTGTGGAGTGAACTGCTGGACATGGTAGAAGATACCATCGAACAAGACGATAGCTTTTTCGTAAGTTCATGTTTCGATTTGATACCTTTGATTTTTACTAACTTTGGGAGAATCTTGGCGGTGACAGCATCATCGCCATGCGTCTAGTAGGAGCGGCTAGAGAGGAAGGTCTATCGATGACTGTTGCCGATGTGTTCAAGAATCCAACGTTTGCAGACATGACGAGGGTAAGGGCTTAACGTTTTTTGTATTGAGTTTTTCTAACCGCTTGCAGGTCGTTCGCGTAGCAGGCGAAGTCATTGATGAAGTCATATCTCGCGCCGGCGGTGGCTCAATTGCTGGAAAAGACAAGGGCGGTCCCTCGAATCCTACCTACCAATTGCCTATACGGGCAGCGTCCCTTTTAGATGACTTCCAGTCTGTCATCTCTGAATACAGGGGCGACGAGATTAGCACGCGCGCCAAAACACCGACGGCTGAACCAGAGCAAGCTCGGAAAGATGTATTCAAGAAATGGCAAGGGCTATCCTCAAAAGGCCCTTCTACACCTCGACCGCAAGCTTATCGTCGGAATAGCTCCAGGTCTATGGTACCACAAACAATTCAAGAGGGAATTGAGTCGGCTGGTACCAAATCTGTCTCGTTGCTCGGAGATCCTAACGTCGATAGTGTTATATCCAAAGTTCAGGTTTTCAAAGGAGGTATATCTGATGTTTTTCCAGTAACTGATTTCCAGAGTCTTGCGATTACTGGTAGCTTATTGGAATCGAGGTGGATGCTCAACTACTTTTTCTTGGAGGGGGATGGACCAATTGATCTCCGAAAGTTGAAACAGGCAGCTTATCGCATCGTTCAAGCATTCGATATTTTGCGAACCGTCTTTGTTCTATACGGAGATCGCTTCCTACAGGTCGTACTCAGGAAGCTCCAGCCCGAATTTATCTTCCAGCAGACAGAAGATGACCTGGAAACCTTTACGACAGAGCTTCGACAAAGAGACCGTGAGCATGGCCCTCGTCTTGGCGAGGCTTTTACTCAGTTTACTGTCGTCAAACAAAAGCAATCTGGGCGGTACCGCATCTTCATGAGACTTTCACACGCTCAGTACGACGGTGTATGCATCGGCAAAATCCTTGAGGCTCTTCAATCTAGCTACAATGGCCTCCCAGTCTCTTCTGCTCCAAGCTTCGGTAATTTTGTTCGAGAATCAACTAAAGCAATTACTGGTGCTCATGATCACTGGCGGGAGACATTGCGTGGTTCGAAGATGACCGAAATCATGAATCGATTTGGGCCGAATTACCAACGATCCGCTGGGCGCACAGTGAGCCTTGAACGCACGCTCACAGCACGTACATTGTCTCGCATAAATATCACAATGGCAACTGTTATCAAAGCCGCGTGGGCTGCTACGCTCGCTCGAATTGCGAGTAAGTCTGACATCGTGTTCGGCCATGTTATCTCAGGCCGCAATAGTGGAATGGCGAATGTCGAAAATATTGTTGGGCCCTGTTTGAACACAGTACCTGTTCGCGTCGTATACCGACCCAAATGGACAGTCCATGACCTCCTCAATTACATCCAAGATCAGCAGATTGCCAACATGCCGTATGAATCTCTTGGCTTTAGGGAAATCATCCGGCATTGTACAGAATGGCCCGATTGGACTACCTTCTCAAGTGTGCTCCAGCATGACCAAAACATTACATCTGAGAAGCCGACGCTACAATTGGGTGGTATTGAGTTTTCTCTCGGCGCTGCTGGTACCCAACAGGATTTCGCTGACTTTTCAATTAACTCCACTTCTCGTGGTGGCGCTCAACTCGACATCGCACTCACATACACGCCAAACAGCACCATTACTGCCGACTATGCAGAGCATGTGTTTGAGATGCTGTGTAGTAATATTGTCAACTTTACCGAAGATCCGCATGCGTTTCTTCCTTCACCATCTGAGCTTTCGTCACAAAGCTCAACAACCATCAACTCAGAGCAAGTCCGCAAAAAGTCTGACCAAAAGGCGGTTGTTGCCTTGCCTACCGATTCTAGCCTCTCAAAACATGAGGTTAACACCCTTGCTACTACCCTTTGCTCGGCATGGCAACAAATTCTTTATGACGAGCACGGTACACCTCTTGATATTGAGCTCGGGTCCGACTTCTTCCAGCTCGGTGGTGATATTATGGGCCTGGCGCAAGTTGCATCCATCCTTTCCGAAGAAGGTTTCACAGTGCGTGTTGAAGATTTGCTCGATAAGAGCATATTTGTAGACCAGGTTAGCGTGCTAGTGGCTGAGAGGAAGAGGCAAGTTGAAAACGAAGAGCGGAATCAGAAGAGTCCTTGGGGTGAGAAGGGAAAGTTGAAGACGGAGAATGCCAAAATAAATGGAAAAAAGACTGGTCTTGGGTCACTAGCTAGGCGGATTGGTTTCAAGACAAAGGGCGGTGTCAAGCGCTGAAACTTTTATATCATGGACCCACTCCGTAACGTATGCTACATATTTTACGCATTGGATTTAGCTCGCAGTTTTAGAACGTGGCGGGCGTTGTTGGTCGGCGCTGCCGGTTCAATTTAGGTGTTTCTTATTCGTATATGCTAGAGAACATTGCACATAGTCTTTACTTTTTCCTTGTTGCTCCTATACCATCGTTTACGTAGTAATCACTGGGTAATTTTTCACCTTACTTTACACGCCCCTCTTCGCTTGGTAATATCAGCTTCCTCCTCTTACTATTCTTATCTTGTAGCACTCCTTAATTTTCTCTTATACCCTGTTTCAAACTATGTGAGCCGTTATCTTCATCTAACCGTATAACGTCGCTAGAGGCTGTGGGAGAAACCCACTTAGTTTCTCCACAGCTGTGGCACGTCAAGGCTTTAGCCATCCATGTGAAAACCTCTGCACCGCATGTACTGCAGACCTTGTAGTTTAGTTTACTATTATAGACACCGTAGGCCGACATTTGATTATTAATCGCGCGGAGTTTATGGGAATATGCTTGCAGGTATGTACTGCATCAAGAAAGCTGTAGCTCATCAACGACTATCACTATATACTTCATAATACTCACTGCAGGCTAGAATGTCGGGGCTGTTCACGCATTATGCCTCACCAAATATCCATCACAGTGCATGGGACCAGTAGCAATCACTATCAATAAACTTGACAGATGGATGGTGATGGCTTCGACAAGTGTATTATCTCTATTGTAAATGAAGAAGTTGTTCATCCGAGAACATAGTTGAGATACATGTTAGTCGACGGCAATAAATCCCGTTTCTATGAGAGCATAGTGTATGTGATCAAAAAAGTCATTGATGAGGGCTCTACAAGAATCTCGTGATAGGGTTGCGGTATTGAGAGGTTGTAGAAATTTCGAGCCTAACACCAGGTTGATCTCTAATCAACAGGATTTAGACTGTGATTCGTTTGGAGGCTGCTGCTCTATATATGGAGGGATAGTAAGTAACAAATAACCTACTCCGTCTCGTCACCCCCGGTGGAAAATGCAGGGATTCGGTGGGACGTGTTTTATGCCGATAAGACCGAAGTCAGAGCTTATGCTAAGTTCTTTCAATATATATGTCCATATAAGGTATTTTAAAGTCAAAACTGAGTAGAAACTAGATATAACCTGTGGTAGTTTGCAGCCGAAATAGGGCTCTAGCAGGTTACCGGCGCTAGTTTGAGATGGTGACGACTACTCGTGGCGACTGCGAGATGGCAGAGATAATTGAGTGAAAGTGCCAAACTTACCTATGACGCTACTCACTAAACGTCTATTTTCCCTCGTCTGCGCCGAGGGGCAGTAGGTAGTGGCCCTGATGTCGGGTCCGCACTAGGGCCTAAAGGAGTCTAGATATCATCAACGCCTCGTCAGCAGCCCGGTTTTTATCACACCTCTTCGGGACCCTGCGTCTAGTTCTTCACATAACTCTTTTCAGTAGTGTACAATCTTGAGGTTTTTTATCTTTATTATGAGGCTGCGCGGTACCTCGTTCCTCTCGTAAACATGATCGCACCGAGAACACCCTCATCCGAGGGATCACCGAGTCCCCAAATCAGCGCAGAGCCGACAGCGTACAAGAGCTTCACTTGTGTACTTTGTGCACAACGAAAAGTGAAGTGTGATCGGCTCACTAGTGGTTGTAAAAACTGTATAAAGGCGCGTGTGCCGTGTATCTACAAATCACCGACACCACCACGGAGGAGGAAGAAGGGTGAAAGAAATATCGAGGTGACAGCTCGGTTGCGCCTCTATGAAGCTGCACTACTTCAAGCTGGAGTAGATCCTGAGAAACTCGTGATACAAGGGCTTTCCAACTGTCAAGGCGATCAAAACTCGTCAAAATTAGACGAGTTTTTCCAACCCATGGTTCCTGAACCACCTCAAAATACCGATCTCATACCTAAACTTGGAGTTTTCGTAAGAGAAGATGGTAGATCTCGATATCTTGATAACGGAATCTGGACAAGTCTCCAAAACGAGTTCCGTGATCCAAAACAGATCCTAGACGAGTCCTCTGACGAAGGTCCTTCTGATGCAAATGCTGTACCATCAGTGCTGCCGACTCCGAATGATACCGGCTTTCTTTTTAAGAGTTTGATATCACCAGCTAATCTTCAAAATCTTCACCCCAATCCTCTACAGATTTTTAAATTATGGCAATTATATCTGGACAACATCAACCCTCTGGTCAAGATATTCCACGCACCCACAGTTCAACAGCTCATATTGGAGGCTAGTGGAAACTTAAAATGTATAACTCGTAGCGTAGAAGCACTACTATTTGCGATATACTGCATTACTGTGGGATCGATAGCGGACAAGGATTGTATAGCAATGCTAGGGCAATCGAAATCTACCGCCCTTGGGCAGTTCAGATTGGGTGCACAGTACTCATTGATGAACGCAAACCTTTTGAAAACTTCGGACCTCATGGTTCTTCAAGCCTTTACGCTATTCATTGTAAGATTCCGTACCACCCATGGATTCATTATCTGGCGCAAATCTAATCTAGTGATCTATAGCTCTCTTTTCAAAATTTTGACGGACGTATAATATGGGTTTGGTCAGGTGTCGCTCATCGTATCGCCATGTGGATAGGGCTACATCGCGATGGAATGCTACTTGGCCTACCGCCCTTCGAAGTCGAGATCCGAAGACGCGTTTGGTGGCAAATTTTGCTCCTAGAAGGTTATGCACAAAAGTCAGTCGGCGCAGGAGCCGGGGCCGACTCAATGGTTTTGGGTGATGTGAGCATGCCGTCTAACCTGAATGATAGCGATTTGTTCCATGGCATGAAAGAAATGCCAAAGGAGCACGAAGGTGCCACAGAAATGATGTTCTTCTTGATTAGATGCCACCTTGGCGAGTTTCTCAAGCGCTCGGCAAACCCGCGGCATACCTATGATGGAGTTTGGAACAAATTGACCAGTAGCACAGTTGACGTGGCAACCAAAGGCAAGGCTATCGACGAACTCGAAGCGCTGATTCAGCGCAAATTCTTGCGATGCTGCGACCCTTCGATACCTTGGCATATGATGTGCAGTCAGCTCGGCAAAGTCATTGGTATGTGCAAGTTCCCAGCCATGAGACATGCCTTGACGCTGTGTTAGTATTCATGATGCGCTTCATGGCACACAGCACAGAATATAACCAGGCAAAATTGGGTCGTTCGACAAAGGATGACCTATTCGATCTCGCACTCCAAATCACAGCATCTCAAAATTTAGTGTACACAATGGAAGGATTGCAAGGCTTTATGTGGCATGTCAATCTGCATTTCCAATGGAAGACATTTATTTACCTCTTATCGGAACTGCGTCACCGTACCAAAGGCGCCGATGTGGAGCAAGCATGGAAGGAGATTGAAAAGACGTACATCTTCCACCCAGGGTTTGATAAAGAGCTTGCGAGAAGGGCCTTGCCGGTCGCTGTCAGCAATCTCACGCTCAAGGCTTGGGAAGCCTACGTCTCAGGACGTGATACTGTTGATGCTGAGCCATACTTTATACAAACCATACGTCATCAGCAACAGTGCAGAAAGCTTCCACGCAAGCCCTCGCCGCATGATGGCCCGTCAACACAGCCGTCATCAAACAAAAAGGGACTTGACAATGATATAATGGGACAACAAACGGACCCACCTGCGGGACTCAAATGGTCTACTGAAAATTTCAGCACCAACCCAAGTACGACACCTACATTTTCGGAGTGCATGCCGCTGGACGCCACCGAACGTATGGATTGGGCGCAATGGGACAACTTGTTTGTTGACTTTCAAACGGCCGATAGTGACAACATACCGTTAGATGTATTAGGATTCAACTTTGAGATGTGATGAGGTGACCGCATCTATAATGCATTTATTATGTCGTCTATGTCTCTAGATTGGATTTTGATGGATGAGGAGACAAGGCCAATAGGGGCAATTGAGTATTGACTCAGTCATTGCGACCTTGGCGCCTTGTTTCAACATGTGTGTGTGTGTGTGTGTGTGGGCGCTCGGTAATAGAGTGCAAGAAGGCACTTGCCATCCCGAGCACCACCAACCGCCAACCGTATACCGCATCTTCTATTCGAGCCTTCCCATTCACCTCTCGCATTTCACATACCCCTTCACCCCAATGAGCGCCAGACAAGATACCGGTCGCCCCTAGAGCCTTAGGGAGGCAGACGGCGACACGACTGGACGCAATCTGCCCTCGACCAGTAATCCTTAGCAAGACCTTGCAGAGCGAGCTAGTGTTGTAAAGCAGTATATTTATATAAAAGGCTAAGAGAATAGTCAATATCACTCAACTACGATCTAACGTCATGTTACAAAAGAAACTCAGATGAAAACACACTGCGCAGTTATTAAGGAGCTTCATACGCTAGAGTAGATTAACATGTGAAAGGATTATCTTAATATATAACTACAACTACGACCTAATCCATTAGATTAGCGTAACGTCCTCTAGTGTAATAAGCTATACTACATAACTAGCCCAAGATATCAACTTAGAATTAAGAGGGATGCCGGAGATCAAGCTAAATACGCTCCCTCTAACATTTAGTATAAGAAAGACCACGCTCCTAATCTAAATCTTCAAACTTAGTTCTATATATACTATGTTTTAGGCTATAACTTCGCATAGGCGATGCTATATAGCGCTAGCAACCGTAACGGTAAGATGAATACTCGCGTATATACTTAAGTTATACTCCCAGCTCTACAGAGCTATCTATTAGAGAGAGGTAGAGAGTAGATCTTATGGCAAGACCGTGACTCAGCTCATATCTCAAAAACTACTCTTAAATGGATGGAGCTGCATGGAATGGACTATATACTCTCCTTATTAAAATCGCCGGATTTCTCTATCATGGAGACATGGGCATCACCTCTTAAACGCAAGCTCTACTCAAAGAGATGTAAAAGTAAGAAACAAGGTCTGAAGAGATTCTTTGAAGTATGGAAGTCACTAGGAGTTGAGAAGATAAATCGGAAGATAGACAACTACCCAGCACGCCTGGCTGAGATTAGGGATAGATATGATGCTAGAGCATCTCGATTCTGAATTTGAGACCATTAGCTATGCAGAACGTTGAGATAATAGGTGTGTTTTGAGGTGCTGGTGCATTGGTGTTGGTGGCGCGTGCGCCAAATGGCCACTATGTCAGTTAACCGAGAGGGGCTGTTTGACCCCTTAGCCAGCCCCCAAAGCAATTAGCGAGTGCAGGTGGTCTTGCTTACTCCCCGCTGTCATAGAACGAAATGAATGTTGAAAAGTTCACCCAGCGATCAAATCGTCTGCTCTTGCCACTGTCAAAGCAATTCTAATAGTTTCTTGGACTCTCACAACATCATTGGAATGTCGCAACCACAGTATTCAGGGTTGAAGGTTGTTCCTCACGCGGAGAAGATCGCGTACTCTGCCGCCCCTGAACACTACCAACTAGCGGGCGCGGGAACGGACACGCACAAAATCGCGTACTCTGCCGCCCCTAAACACTACCAACCAGCGGACGCGGGAACGGACACGCACAAAATCGCGTATGCGACCTATGCCTCCCAGAAATACCAGTCTAGGACAATATGTGGATTAAGAAAGCGGATATTTTGGGTCCTGGTGATAGTCACGATCCTCGTTGTAGCAGCAGCGGTGGGAGGTGGAGTCGGTGGCGCGCTCGCGTCGAAGAAGACAAGTAATAACTCGAACAGCGCAATTGCAGCGCAATCATCGCCACCGAGGTCTGATTCAGCCTCCACAGCCTCCACAGCCTCCACAACACCGACGCGTACATCTGCGGAACAAAGCACTGCTATAACAACGTCCACCGTCGTTGGCCCTAGCTCTACCATTCTCCGCGACTGCCCTTCCTCGAATTACACTCTCTACGATGCCAGCGTCGGCGACAGCAAAATGTGGTTCCGTAAGGCATGTGAGGTGTCTTTTATAAATGCGAACGGGTACGATAATGTTGTTAACCAGCAAGTACGAAGCCTCAACGATTGCATTGGTCTTTGCGCAGCACACAACATGGGCAAGCGGACACAGATTGAGCAAGGGACAGCCCGGATATGTAGTTCTGTATGTTGGCGGAACACGTTCAATCCGATCAATGACTGGGCTGGTGGCATGTGTTTTGGGTTCACGACCCAGAATTCGAGTGGAACATTTCAGTTGACCACGCCAGCGGAGACAAGATGCGACAGTGCAGCGTTGATTAATCAGAATTACTAATGAGAGGGATGGTGAGAAGGGGAGTTGTATGGTCTGGGTGGTAATGTGAATATCTCATGAGGTTAGGTTTGATGTGGTCCACTAGGCTGGATCAGCTGACTTTCACTTAGCCAATCAACGCGCGAGCAATCAAGCTGACAATGACGTACTCAATGGAATCAATCCAATTCCAGAATACAGCCAGGAGAGCTCGAAACGGCGGGTGATGTGATGAAGTGACGAATACGCCAGACCGACAGAGCGACAAAGCGACGTACTAGTCTACCTCCCCCTCTTTTCTCTTTTGAATCCTAGCTACCTCTTCTATCTTCTGTTTTCCTCCTCCTCACATCAACTCCACCAAGCACTTCAAATATCAATAAATACACACTCAATATGGCCTGCCCAGTCATTGGAACAACAAATGACGTTCTCCCACCCAACCACCCAGAAGTCGACTTGTCCAAGGATGGCCAGACCGTACGTAGCCCTCGGCTTGTCAAGGTTTGGGCTAACTAACCTACTTCAAGTGCCCAGTCGTAGGTGCCACAAGCGACCACCACCATAACCTAACCTCTCACCCACCCGTCTCTGCCTCATCCGCCGCCGCAACCCAATGCCCTGTCCTAAAGTCCAACGTCAAAGAACCCAGCGCTCAGAAGATGGATGACGCAGTATGCCCAGTAGTTGGCACCGCTACAACCGTCCTACCACCCGATCATCCAGATGTATTGAAGGCGAGCCCAGGCGATGCGTGTCCAGTCACAAAAGCGACTGTAGAGCACCATGCGACCAAGGTGATTACACATCCAAGTGTGGATGGTGCAGCAGATGGCGCTGTATGCCCAGTAACTGGGAAGAAGCAGCTGGCTTGAAGCTAAATTGGACATTTTGGAATATGCATGGAGGTTTGAATAACATCAGATTATCAAATATACATCTTGTAAACAACTCATGTATTACGCCTAGTCTATATGAATGTCTCTGGCCTCACGCCAAGATGACAAATGACCCAAAGTATCAAAGCCATTCTAATTAAACGAAGTGGTGCTGGGACTCTTGGTCATCACAGGTTGTAGAAACAGGAGGTGGCCAGATTAGCCAAGAGAAAGATTTGGACATTTGGTAGCAACCGCTCTGACGTGAAAGTGAGAGATGAATACGTTGATTGCTACCAAGATGGAACTGTCGAAATAGCCGCGCACTAGCTGATGAGCTCGGTTTGCACACCCGTTATCCAGTGGAGGATAATTCGTGACGTCCGATAACCGCAGCGGTTGGTCCAGTACCATTCGCACCACATCCATCTACGAAGCAAGCACTCGCAGTATGGACATACCTAATGTTCCCATCTTCAATCCTGAAAAGGTGGCTATCCGGCGCTCCTACATCCGGACGCGTGCGATCTAAACCGGTAAAGCCCAAAAGGATATCCACAACGCCCATGACTTCGTCCACAACGTACCTTCGATTCACCATTGGGATATTCCCCGGGAATCCCCCTAGAATGCAAGTGTTTGCTGATAAATTACCACCTCCAGTGTAGGCACCGCCTTCGAGCCGCGCACAAGGTACCCCAAAAGGAACGTGAACTGTTATATTATTGAACCTATCGGCATAAGCATCGCCTGCGGCTCTGATGATTTCACGAGACAGGCGTTTGTTCTCTGGAATAGGGTCCCAATGCTCCAAACCGTTCCAGTACTTGTAGCCTGTCGCATTGAACGCCCAATCGCCCTTATCTGTGACAACACTATCGATAAGAACTACATCTCCTTGATTGTCGAGTGTCATTTGCGTATGGATGACGTACGGGTGTTTGGGATCGGTGACGATGATTTCGGTGAAGGTTTTGCACTGGGTTGTATCGTACATCGAGCGAGTTGCATCAATAGTCATGCCGAATGCTGGTGTACCGTCGAGGATATTGCTGGTTTTATTGTTCTCGACGTATTTCATATTGTAGGCAAGATTCTCGAAGCGATCATGTTGCCCAGTCGCCATCAGTTCGACATACTGGTTCGCAATGCTTTGGAGGTGCGACCTTGTGCACTCTAAAGCCACTGTAGCTGTTGTTGAGGCGAACAACAGAAAAATCAAAGATAACATTGTGGTTAAGTTTGTAAGTGCTGGAAAGAGGGAGTCAAAGGAAGGGGAGTGCGGTGCACCTGGAGTGCATTTTAGTTCCAGGTTATACTATACTCTGATGGCCCGTACTGCTGCAGAAAGCCATTTTCCTGGGCGACTACAACCAATAGGTTCTCAGGCGAGTGATTTTCGCCACTTTAGAAGCCTCGATCTCGTTCTAAATCATGTGGGATATAGTGTGGGGTCCATCGGCATTGTATTTATCCTCGACATGACAAAACTCTGACCCCACATGCCCCAACTATGATATAAATTCTGTCCGATTAAACCTTTGAAATCGTATGTTTAGATACTAGGGATACACTGATGCTGACTTTAGTCTGTCAGGAATCAAAATATCCGGAGTCGGCGTGTTAGCCGCCAAGCACAAATTAGTACTGTTCTTATGCAGGCAATAATATATACTGTGATATTCTCTTCCACCTCCTGCTTTTGGTCTTTCATAGTTCATCCGGTCTTCTCACACCTGGTACGTCGTCGCAATGTCGCAGGCGGCACGCAGTCCATGATGCTTCGCAAATGTTCTTGCAGTGTTCTTCGTCCCACATATCCCATAATGTGTTCATTGAGACAGCCTACATTCATATTAGCTTTGAGTATAATATATAGGCATGATTCCAAGCAACGCACAATGTCCTGTGGCGACGGCTTTTAGGGCATCATGCCGTCGTCAATTTCCTCAGTGTGAAGCTCCAGATATTGTTCGGCCTGTAGTAAGGAGAAACTGCAATGGGCGATCCGAGTGACAAGTACAGCAATTGTAAGCACTAAGAGAACATATGCTACTCGATATATAGTCTTCATGATGACCAAAGCGTGTTCGCGTCATATCATACGGACGATGGGAAAACTTGAAGCGGTCCGATCCGCACCGGCAATCACGTACCATGCCCAACGCCCAAAACAGATAAGCGTCGAGGACGGAGACAGCCTTCCCATTGGCTGCGGAGATTATTCCCGAATGTACACAGTAGGAAGCGAACCACCAAATCTGATTCGCAGCCTGCGAGCTTCCAACACTTCTTCTAACTCGCGGGATGAGTCCAGTCTCCTTGAACCAGTCAAGTCTTTCGAGGATCGGGTATTCATACCGTTGATTACCTACACAGCAGGTATTTGTGCAGCCAGAGACTCGACGTGTTCCCCACCCCCTTCCACGGCATGCCCCTCACAACGGTATATCTCTTTCCTACCTACTGGGTAGTTACTGTATAGCCCACTGCCATGCGCCTTCTCGATCTTCCTCCAGAAGTCCTGGATCTCATCATCGAACAAACGCTACCAGATGGCCTCGAGAGCTTCGTTCTCTCGTGCAAGTCCGTCTATGTGCGTGCCACATCCCAGATTCTGCAGCACAATGAACTCAAGAAACGATGGGCTCACACCGACAATGTTTTTGTGGCCAGCTGTGGTGATGCACTGGGTATTCTATACGAGATATCATATGAGCCAATAATTGCGCAATATATCAAAACTCTAAACCTATGGACTGGGTACGCAGATAGTGGCTTGGTCAACAACTCTAATGCCCATACATTTCGCGAAGATGAGTCCGCCATGGATGAGATCAGGGCTTTCCTGCGCAGCAACAAGTATTACACTGCGACTGGGCTCGATAGCTGGTGGCAAGAGATACTCGCTGAGGGTACAAAGATTGAAGCTCCTAATATGGACCAGTTGTGTGCCACGGTCGCTCTACTTGCGCTTCTTCCTAATATCAAGTCGCTTCAGTTACCTGATCAGTGGCATGAAGTCAGGGCCAACGAATCAGCGTCACCATTGGTCCCTTATTTGGAATCTCTCGTTGCTTTGTCAAATGCCAGCAGTCATTACCTCAGACCGCTAGGTTGTTTAGAGACAATCTTGCCGTTTGTGGAAGAAGGGTATGACACTCGCGTTGGTCTACAGTGTCTCCAGCCCTTCATATATCTGAAAAGTATTCGAAATCTTTATGTCGTTAGCTGTGTCGCCATAGAGGATGATTGGAGCGAAATGTCGTTCAACTGGCCCAATCCGCTCATCAAATCGCCTCTGACAAGGATAGAGATGGCTAGTTGCTGCATGGATGCTGGTGGATTATCTGCATTGTTGTCTAATACCCCTGTTATGACTACTTTTCGGTACTCTCATCAGACTAAATGGGATGGCCTTGAATACGACTGGAATCCTGGCGAATTACTCGAGGCAATAGCGAATTATCATGGCCACTACCTTAAGGAACTCGCAATCACTATTGATGAGCTCCACGGCGAAATTATTAACGGTCTCTCTTCTTTCATGCGCTTCGCCACTCTGGAAAAAATCGAAGTAGATGTCCGAGCCTTCTGTGGTCCGCCATTGGAAAGTGGACAGCGCCACGGCCGTAATGCCTTCCTCCCAGAAGGCGCAACCCCGTGGACCCATTTAGATATTCCATGCATGGGGGACATGCTACCTGTCAGTATTCGAGAGCTACATGTCAACACGGACTTCCCGGACCCTTCCCAGGATGCTCTCATGGCACTTTTTAAGAATATCAAGGACCGTAGTATGGATAGATTAACATTATTAAAAAAGACAATTATACGACAGTATAGATCAGATACGGCACGAGTGTTTGCAGAAAATATCAATGCGACATTTGAGATGTTTGACGCAGATTGCGCGAATCCACGACCAAGGTCGATGATGCCACAATGGAAGCGAGACTTTAGTGATAAAGTGGGCGGTATTGTCATTACCACGACAGGGGAATGATATGGAAAACAATAGTTAACTGTCCTAATCGATTACTGGGTTTTCGTCGCTTTTGGTGGGGATAATATAAATATCAAACTTCGTCTGCATCTTACATCAGGTATATATGCATACATCTATTAGTCTATAAATATCTAAGGCTGTATGTGAACAACTTGATCCAGAATTCCTCTACTAGATGTTCTAAACACTCTCACTTGTCACCGAATGCCAATGATTTGGTGCCCTTCAGGCGCCTCGCGAAAGCCGAAGTGACGTCCCCGTCACAAACCATTAGCTTGCTAATTGGAAAACTGAAAAACTCTTTGCGATATACAATTATTTGGAAATCACAGCTAGTACATAATCTTTCATTATATATTTTCACCACAGTAGAGTAAGATAATAAGATTGCAAAGTTCTGAACCCCAATCTGAACCTAGGAAGTCCGCAGTCGGACGTGGTGATCACAGGACAGGATAGTAGAAGTGAGATTGTAAACAGAAATAAAATTCTTTGACCGAGTATTTATAGCATTTCTAGGCACTTAAACCGGATGTAAACACCGTTCCAGCACATATTTCGGTGAATTGAGCCGTGTCAGGGGTTCGGATGTCCGGAACCTCTCACGTACTTGATGTAGCTATTTAATGTGTGATATGTTAAACTTTAAAGATAAGAAAGTGTGTTATCTATTAATCTTTTTACAAGTGCCAAAGCATCGAAAATTGACAAATATATTCAAAGTATATCGCTTAGGAACTTTTTAATCAACTTAGTGCATGCTTCTCCCTCTTCCTCCTTGAGACTGACTGCTTTAGCATTGAGATGTTTAGCTAGCCCTTGTAATTCAATCATTTAGCGCCATGCAACTTCTCATTGCTAGCGAAAATTGCTTGCTTACCGAGGTCCTAAAAACGCCTGTAAAATCGATTTAGCTGCTAAGGTTTCAAATCCTTTCAACCACCGTTACATTGCACGTTTCCCAGGGCTGACAGTTTCTTCAATTGAAGACTGGATTAGTGACCTGGGCGTCTCACTGTGAAATTTCAGGTTTCATATTTTCGAGAGGGTTCCCTTCAATATTTACCAGTGAAAGTGCGGCGCTGTTGCTCGTAGAATTTCCCTCTGTTGCAAGATCCATGCAAAAGGCAAACATAGTGATGAGTGATTCTTGTTGTTCATGTTGAAAATAACTATGGCCAGTTCAATTTCTGGACAACAATCTGCGTTCGAGATATGAAATCACACACTTGGAATGGTGACGTGAAGAATTTTACGTACCCATGATACGAGTTCAGTGTTTGTAGTATACAAGTTTATTTCATCGTATGACTTGTCTTTCCTTGCCTGATGTTCTCCGCATCTTGGCGACATAGGATTGATGATAATATCCACTATGTCATTATGAGCTGGCCAGTTGAAATACAATAAATTCATCTTCAACGCGACGTTATGTTCAATCTCGTTTTAAACAAAAGAACTCACAATTAGCATCTCAAAGGAGAAATATGAACGCACACCAAAGTGGGACAAGTGCTCTCACACTGACGGCCCATGCCCTCATATAGGTGAAACCTAGTGGAGGAACAAAAATAAAGAACGCATTAGCCTATTAGGGCCGAACCGGAGGTGAACCGGTGACCTCGGGAAAATGCCTATGGTAGCTGCAGCCCTACACTGTAATACTGCTAAAGTTAGCGGCGTTACAAACCTCTAGCACTGAGTTACCAGCCCGACGCTAGTTGCTTCACGATTATGACGATATCAGGGATTCAGTCTCCAGTATTTGATGATATGATTATGATTTGAATTGTGGAAAGCTTTTTAGAGTTCGGAAGACCCAAAGTGTCGAGGTAAGGGTGGGGTCGTGGGGCATGCAAGCGAGCGGCGAGCCGGGAAACACATAAACATCACGACATTGGAACGCCCTAGCTTCTTGTCATGCTCTACATAGTGCATCAATTCACATCTTGCTTCTCAAGTAAGGAGAGGGGAAAAACCTCACATGTAATGAATTATTACAAAATGTTGCTCTATACTTGACTGGAAATACTTCATTCGAGTTTAAAAGGCATCAACATGACATGCCTTTCGCGTCGGAAAAATATACTATGGGGAATTTAGAAGCTCAACGAGATGTCAAGATCCAGATGCTCAGTACCTAGGTAATACGACAAACGGGTAGGGAATGAGCCTCACACTGATCACTGGTCAATCTCTGAGTCAAAAATGACCCAAAAAGCATTGGTAACAACAATTGCAAGGCCTGAGAGCCACCAAGAGAATAAGAAATCTCAGTGGGTATGCTAGGCTCTCAACTGTCAGGCTAAATTCAGAGTCCACAATTGTATGCAGACTCAGTAGTGCTGAGGAAGTAATGTCTTCAAAGGTCATTGAGAGCGAATTTCGGCAATTGTTTGCATTCGCAAACGATGAAAGCCACAAGAATGCATAACATCTTCAATGACTGGTATTCAACAGCACTATAGTATATATACCTACATATGACTGCTTTATCTAACCACTCACATTATCATAAACCCGAACAACTCATACCATTTCAATATAATAGTCTCAGATCTCTAACAAATATTTGCTCTCAAAGTATCGACTTTCACGGCGCAAGCACGATGAAGGCATTGACGCTGTATTTCGTAGCTTTGATCGCGCTATCAACTGCAAACCAACTGCATGTAGTAAAAACGGTAAAAAACACAATTAAATAAACGAGGACAACGAGAGCTATCTACTTTCAAATTAATCGACCCAAAAAAGGAACGTCTAAGCTTTGTGTTACACCCGACTACCATACGCGAACAACCTACATCTTCCACATCCACCGCCTCACACACACCCCCTCCTAAGCCTGATCCCAACCTTGAAAAGAGCCCCAAAGTAGGCAACAAATGGACCTTCAGTGTTACAGTCGGCAACCAACGCCAACACGTTGGATCCTGGAGCACACGCACCATGCGCGACGAAATTGTCGCCCACCTCAATCCGCATTGCACCGCCATCACGCAATGGGGCGCTAATGCCTGCAGCTCCAAAGCCTCAACCCAAGGTGTATACTACGCCATCCCGGAAGGAATATTACACGCGGGTAAAATCTTCCTTGGTGGAAACGCCTTGTCACTATCTATAATATCAAACTTCATACCTGAGACAGATGGCAAGGTGCTAGTACAAAATTTCATCGCATAGATTGCAGAAACATTCATGCTCGCCGTTGGGGATGAAAGGAACTGCTATGTGTACGACCGGAAAACAGACGAGTGTTCTGGGCAGCATGTAAGAGCGATAGGGAGTGCGGATATGATGAGAAATATTGTGGATAGAGGAAAAACCGGACCAAGAATGTGCGTGTTTTGAAATGGTGCAATGCACCTGACTATGTAAGGGTTGCAGTTGAGGATGCGGGGGGAGTGGAGGTGGGACATATGAGTGTGCAATTGAGGTTTCATGTGCAGGAAAATAGAGGTTTGGGGACAAGTATGGGGAAATTTGGTTGTGAGGCGATTGTTACCAAGGTGAAAATTGGGGTAAGGGAAAACAGGTTGGAAGTTTTGGGGAAGGGGTTTGGTGGGAAGGTGTTTAAGGAGGTGGTAAGTTGTCCAACGAGAGGTGCTTGTACCAATTAGGTGCATGCTTTTAGATTGCCCGACTATGTATTGATGATTCGCATGAAAATTTCGTCCCTATCTCCCCAAAAATTCCGAAGCAAACCTTGCAACCTCCTCAGGCCTCTCCACCATTGGTAAATGTCCCGCGCCCTCAACGACCTTCAACACAGCCCCCTGTCCCAACCTATCCGCCATATTCTCCTTCATTGTCTTAGGCAACACACCATCACCTGCACCTACTAAAAACGCACCCTTTCCCTTGAATCCCGCCATCTTGTCCCGAATATCATACTGATGTAGCGCCTTGACAGACTCACGGAAGCCTGGCAAGGAATTACCTGCAACCATGGTCTTGACACGCTCGATTTTGCTCGATAATGATGCATCTATGTAAGATTCTGGGACAAACCAGCGACGGACGGTGGCTTCTGCTAGGTCGGTGCCGACAATGGGTTCGTTAGAGGGCGATGTGGAGCCCTGCTTTTCGCACATGGTTACGCGGTCATTCCATGCATTTGCATTAGAGGGAGGAGCAAAAGCGTTTGTGTCGCAGGCAATGAACGTAGAGATGCGTTCTGGGTATAAGAGGCTGGTATTGAGGGCCGTTGCACCACCTAGTGAGACGCCTATGAGAGAGGCTTTCTTAGCGCGAAGGGCATCAAGGAGAGTGATAACGTCAGCAGATAATACGTCGATGTTGATCGGTGATGTGGATTTTGTAGGGAGGGCATTGCGGCCGCGAGTACTGTATCGTAATACACGGTATTTGTTGTTAGTTAGTTCAAGGAAGTTTGTGACAAAGTCGTCCCAAATCTGGTAGTCGACAAGGATGCTGTTTATCAGGACGAGAAGCGGTGCGTGAGGATCGGTTGAGCCTTCTAGCCGATAAGGAAGTTGTACGCCGTCTTGGGTCGTGATGAAACTCTCAATCGCAGGTCTTTTCTCCTCCGAGCCGGTTCCTAATGGATACGTCCTTGTCAAGCCATCTGTTGACTCTGCGGGTACGGCATTACTACTTTCGAGACTCTGCAAGTCTCTTTGAGCAGCCCCGAAAGTGTAGTACAAGTCATATACCCTCCTCTGTCTGTCCTTAACTACCTCTTTATAAATCTTGGCACACCATTCCGTTGTCGTTGCAACCTTGAACTCGGGCCCATTAAGTCCATTCTCTGGCGCATACTCATGCAGTGTAAAGTACTCCTTCTCCGATTGATGGCCGCTCTCGATGTCCAGATAACTGGTGACGAATCTTCTTGTTCTCCTCCAGCCAGGCACCTTTTGCAGTAGCGGTACGTGCTCCTCCTCATACCACTTTCTCAACCGTTCTTCGTTATCCTCGCCCTCGCGTAGCTTAAACCCAATAGCAACCAGGACATTTTTTTCTCCTTCATTCTCTACGCGCTGTAGGTCTTGGAAATCTTCACTCTTCCACTCTTTGAGCAAGTCGTAGCTGCGCCTGTCTACAAATATTTGTTTCATGGTATCTCTCTCCCTTTGGGTCTGTGCTGGCGCGCTTCTCAGCCTTAAATACGGCTCATGTGTGAGGTGTTCGAGTTGGTCGAAGTCATAGACGGCCATCCACTCCGGCTTTTCTTTGCTTCCAGTTTGCATGTCTAGGTCGGTGGCACGATAGCGGAAGCCACTTTTGCAAAAGGGGAGACGTAGGCGATTTGGGCCATGTTCATTTTGGTACCTTGGGGGTGGTGGTATTAGATGGTGTGGTGAAGTTGAGAGAAACCGGCTGTGAGAGCAGTCAACTTACCAATCGTGAAACTGTGCTTCTGGCAAGCCTTCTTTCGGCTGCATAGTCACATACAGAATGCCTGGAGTAGACTTGGACGCCATGATGCAGGAATGAGGTTGATGTATGGTAGGGTGGATTGAATTCGATTGTCGTGATTCCAAAATACAAAGTGCAGAATACAAAACACAGCATACAATGTAGATAATGTTCTGATTGTATGCCGTATTGCAAAATGAAGGCTTCCAGATAACTACCCTCGTTGTTTTTGGATGAGAGCTTCCCCGGCCGTTGCCATCTGCCGACTGCCACTAATGCACCAGAGCTCCTACCCCTAGTACCCCTCGTCGTTCTAACCAACCACCCACGCCACCCACCCACCTAACCTCAGGCATTTCACCCGGCATCAACTAGATCCATATCACGTTTGATGTTTTTTTTTTTGGAATTAAATGATGCTTAGACTATTGATTGTCACTAGGAACTACATCAGTCATACCAAATGGCATTCATGCCAAACCCTTTCTCCTTGACCTCTATCCTGGCCACTCTAGCAAGAAACTCGTCCTGCCATCTATATATCTCGACTCCACCCTTTTCATCATCCGTAAGGGCTAACCATTCATCACTCCATGGACACGGTGAAACCGCATTCGAGTGTCCACCAGATGTTGGCGTCGGATTGAGGCAAATTTGCCGCTCGATAACGCCCGATGGCGCAATCTTGAACGCCGCAATATAGCCCGTAAGTGAGGACGAGTTCGATCTTGAGGTCGCGAAGAGGTATTGCGCAGATTTAGTGAGAAAACAGACATCTGAGCGATACATTGTTTTGGCGTTGGGAATACCTGGTATTGGCATCAGTATTAATTTTCCGTGAGGAATGGATGCAGCATTTCACCATGCACTCACCAGGTGGTATCAAGGGAAATGTCTTGTGCGTGTAAACTGGCAATTTTGTCTGAGGATCGATTACATACTCGCACAATGCGTTGCCTGCTTCCATTAATACGTAGAGATAATTGCCGCTAGGGTGCATTTCTACCCATCTTGGGTGATCTCCCGGTGCAGGTGCATTTGTATAGCCGACTGTCTCCATCTTTCCCTCCTCGTCTATTTTCTTATGACACCAGATGCGATCTGCCCACATATCGGCACTGTAAAGATAGCTTTCGCTGGGATCAAAAACCATGCCATGTACTGCGGTTTGTGGGCTGTATTCGTAGTTTTGAATATTCTCAACCATGTGGCCAGATGGATTCACCGAGAAGATATTGCCATAGCCGGCATAGTCATAAAATGGGTTGCAATATACAGCATATGGTGGTTTCTTTGCTGGCAGAAGAAATATGGCGCGAGTTCTGGTGTTGGCATCATTGGCTTTGGCTGTTGTCATTGGTCAATGGCTTTCAATCTATGATAGAAGTGTAGCCAACCTACGATGTCCGTCTAGGGGGAAGCTTCCAGTGTGTACTATGTACTCTGGGCTTTTGACTTCATAAGAGCTCCATTTCTTCATTGACGCGCCGTAGAGGGTCTTCCTCTTATGCTGTGTGCCGTCATGTCAATGCCAGTTTCCGGCTTGCTTCGGAGGTCAAGGCGTACGTCAAATGCCATCCAGCTGATGGCCTCGTTCTCAGCAATTTCGGTCTTTTTAACGAGTTCCAACTCGAGCGTTTCATCGTCAAATGCGACCGTAATGATTATCCCAGGCGGCGTCCATGTTCCTATCATGAGGTGGTGTTTGACCATCTTGACAAACTCTTTTGTTCACGAAACAGGATCAATTCCAAGAGACGGCGAAACATGCAACATGGTAGGTAGTGTAACGATGTTTGCAAACTCACTAATACCGGGGGCGGGGTGCAGTGGACGCGAAGCAGGAAAAGAGTCGGGTAAGAGTTCACCCATGAGATCTGCCATGTCATTCGTCAATTGACTGCGGGGCAAGCTGGCTCATAGTGGGCAATAGTTCCAAAGCCGGTCTACTCTACCGCAGCACTTCTTGTTCCAAGCACATGGCCTGATGACCGGCTAGAGGCACGGCGATTGTTAACAATGTTAGTGCGGTTGGCTGGACTGTTCATGGCTGCACGCGGGTTCCAAGGTTATAAGAATGTTGTGCTCCCCGAGTTCAGACATTATCAATCCATCACCACAATTCCAGCTTGGTAGCTTCGCCATACTTTTTCATATCCTCATCTCTATCTTGATTTAGTCTTCGCACTTGTCCCTATACCTGTACTTTGAAAATGGCATCTGCGCCCAAGTACCAGGATGGTGCGAATGCAAAACATCGATTTGATCCCAACTTCACAGCTGCTGTAATCAATGCCATCGGTCCCAATGTTCCCGAACGGACACGGTTTGTGATGAGCTCGCTCATCACTCATCTCCACGATTTCATCCGTGAAGTCGAGCTCACAAACGAGGAGTGGTTTGACGGCGTTCGATTCGTCAACTCCATCGGGAAAACGACCACAAGCACGAGGAACGAGGCACATCGTATTTCTGATATCCTTGGTGTTGAATCGTAAGTTGCGAAAAACCTCTCAGCCACCCTTACACAGTCTCGGAGCTGGAGCTAACAGCCGTACCCACAGACTAGTCGATGAGATTGCACACACACACATCAACGAATCCGGCGAAACACCAACCTCATCCACAATCCTTGGCCCGTTCTGGTCCCCCCACTCGCCCTTCCGTGACCTGGGCGACACCATCATTCGAAACCCACATCCCGATGGCCTAACGGCGCTCATGCACGGTGTAGTCCGTGATCTCGACAGCAAAAAGGCGATTCCAGGCGCTGTCATTGACATCTGGCAAGCAAACGCAAATGGAAAGTATGACTTCCAAGACCCGGAAAACCAAGAACCCAACAATTTGCGAGGAAAGTTTACGACCAACGAGAATGGCGAGTACAATTACTACTGCTATAAGCCTACACCGTATTCGTTGCCTACGGATGGTATGTCAAATGTTACTTGAATGAATTTGCGGTGGTGGTATGCTAACCGTATCTTGAAGGTGCTACTGGTCAACTGTTCAAGACCCTAGACCGTCATCCTTTCCGGCCAGCTCACATCCATCTCATGGTGTCTGCGGAAGGTTACAAGCCATTAATCACACAGTTGTATCCACGTGACGACAAACATGTGTCCAATGACACCGTGTTCGCAGTCAAAGATGACCTACTACTCGACTTTAAGCCAAGCAACGACCCCAAGGCGAAACTCGACCTGTTGTACAATGTCACCTTGGCGCCGACGGGTAAGAAGACTGGACGTCTGGAGGGGATCCCGCGGCTGCCGAATGTATTCGATGAACAGAGCCGGTTGTAAAATTCATGTAGCATTTATTGGCGTTTTTTAATTGTATATCCTGTTGTTCTCTTGTATATAACGACAACTTTGAATAAGTGATGGTGATGGCTGGAACACGATAAATCATCCGAATTTACTTGCCGAAAATGCTTCCAGATTTTTCACAAGCGAGAGAAATATGGTACCTATATAAGCCGACAAGGGCCCGCTCGGTATACCATGTTCGTTTGACACCTTTGGCTCCAATCCCCATTACCCATCTTGATCGAGCCCCGGCAACATCGTCCTTGTCTTGGTCAAAATGCGCGTCCCATACGCCCCATCTACGCCAGCTAATGAAGAAGCTCGGCCAATCTACGAGCGGATAGCTGAACGCAGAAAGCCTCGTCCACTGATCCCTCTCGACCTCGCACTTCTACACAACCCGTCTGTAGCAGACGGGTGGAACACATTCATCGGAGCCATACGCACCAAAACCAGCGTCTCAGAGGCTCTCAAGGAACTCGCCATCAGCCGAGTTGCGGTGCTCAACAAGGCGGTTCACGAATGGGATATACACGCAGCACTCGCATTGAAGGCAGGCATGTCGAAAGAAGTGCTACAGACTGTTTTTGAGACGGCAAAGGACGGAAAATTGGAGGGGCTAAGTGAGGAAGAGGAGGTGGTTGTGTTGTACACTGATCAAATGACGGTTGGGGTGCAAGTTGATGAGGCGGTTATGGAGAGGTTGAAGGGAGTGATGGGGGACACACAAGTGGTGGAGCTAACAGCGACCATTGCGGCATATAATTGTGTGAGTAGGTTTTTGGTGGCGTTGGATGTGGGCGAGTGTAATGGGAGGGGGATGAAGAAGGTGCATGAATTATAGGAATTGATAATAGAGGTTGCCGTGAGCCCAGGTGTCAGCGTTAGTGTAGTAGTACTGGACTCCCAATATGGAAGGAGCCTCGGCTGGTACAGCGAGTACAGCCGTCGCAAGCCGTAGTCACCACCACCGTCACAAGGTCATGTGACAAGAGAATCAACTACATCCAATATTCCAAACTTCCAGCGTCACCACTCTCTTTATATCCAAATAAACTAGGGAAAATGGCGTCATTATCACCCCGTGCTTTTGTTGTCTCTCGCAGCGCCCGACACCTCCTCCAGTCCGCTCAACCGTCACGAAGCTCACAAATCACACGCCTCTCCGCCGTACGATATGCATCAACAAAACACCCAACCAACTTCACCCTGCCAACACAGTCCGACCTCGACGAGCTGCGCGAATCCGTCCGCGATTTTGCACGGCGCGAGATTCCTGAAGAAGTAGCCGCCAAAACCGACCGCGACAATGCGTTTCCAAACGACATGTGGCGGAAGTTTGGAGAGGCTGGCTTCCTAGGCATTACAGCAGACGAGGAGTTTGGCGGACTGGCAATGGGATATCAAGCACATTGCATAGTCATGGAAGAGTTATCACGGGCCAGTGGTATGTTATGCATATACAAATATATACATGTACATCACATGACTACGAAACCCAATACTAAACATCATAGGAAGCATTGGCCTGTCCTACGCCGCACATTCCCAGTTATGTGTTAATCAGCTGATGCTCAATGGCTCCGCTGCACAAAAGAAAAAGTATCTGCCCGGCCTTATTAGCGGGGAGCAGATTGGGGCCTTGGCCATGAGCGAGCATTCTGCAGGCTCAGATGTAGTCAGCATGAAGACGACGGCGAAGAAGGTCGATGGCGGATATCTACTTAACGGCACCAAGATGTGGATAACAAACGTACGTCCACCATATATACTCCTCGAATCAATAATCATGGACAATCATCTTTGACAATCATCTCTGACAATAATCTCCCTAGGGTCCAGACGCACACACAATAATCGTCTACGCTAAAACTGAGCCCTCGGCCGCAAGCAAGGGCATAACAGCCTTCATCCTTGAAACCTCCTCCCCAGGCTTCACCATCGCCTCCAAACTCGACAAGCTCGGCATGCGCGGCTCCAACACGGGCGAACTCGTCTTCCAAGACGTCTTCGTACCCTCTGAAAACATGCTTGGTTCCCTCAACCGCGGTGTTCGCGTCCTAATGGAAGGCCTCGATCTTGAACGCCTGGTGCTTAGCGCTGGTCCCTTGGGTCTCATGCGATCCGCCCTCGACACCGTCCTCCCATACACTCACCAACGTAAACAATTCGGCGCCCCAATCGCCCACAATCAGCTAGTCCAGGGTAAGCTCGCAGACATGTATACCAAGTTCCGCGCGAGCCAGGCTTTCACCTATGCCGTTGCACGTGCCGTGGATGAATCATACGAGGATCCCCAAATCGCCACTCAGGATTGTGCCGGCGCGATTTTATACGGCGCAGAAAGGGCGAGTGAGGTTGCGGCAGATGCGGTGCAGTTGATGGGCGGCATGGGGTATATGAATGAGGTAAATGTAGGCCGGATATTGAGGGATGCAAAGTTGTATGAAATTGGGGCGGGTACCAGTGAGGTGAGGAGAATGGTGATTGGGAGGGCGTTCAATAAGATGTGGAAGCAGGATGTGTGAGACAAACTGGAGAAAACCAAAATATAATCTACGTAGTTATCTTGCAGCCAAACTCGGTATGCCTATATTTGTTCATGTGAGTGCTTGGGACTGGACATGGATCCCTGAGGAAAGTAGCGTAGATGGCAATCTTCCAAAACATCTAACCCCCATCCATGTTTACGCCTCGCACTCCTTTGTGTCTGTTCACGTAATCCTCGCCCCGTCATACTCTCCCTCGTCCACCCCAACTATATACCCCGGCTTTTCCCCCTCCGCCACGCTCTCAGGATCAATATACCGACATGTCAGCGCAAACCGCAGCTTGCCCGCATGCTCCACTGCATGCTCATAATACTTCTGCAATTCTGCACCATGCATGACAACAATATCTCCATGCCCCAACTCCATTTTCAGCACATCCTTTGCATTACCTACCCGCGTCAGCTTGAGTTCTCGCGGGAGTTCTTTCAAACGGGCGCGGTATACCGCCGGATTTGACACTTTGAGCCCTCCTAGAACGGGTTGCAGGGCGATGCGGGCAGTGTATGATTCGCAGCCAGGCAGAGGGCGTGAGTCATCGTAAATGCCAGTTGCTGAACATCCACGGTAGTATCGGCATTTCATGCGAATACGCATAGCGCCAGGTGCACCTAAACTGAGTGTTGCAATAGTAGGCCCGAGGCCGAGTTCGCCGTCATCGTGGTAGTTAATCTTTTGGCCCTCAAAGTAGCCAAGGGCAAGGACTTCGTTGAATTCCTTTTCTTTCCAGACCGATGTGACTTCGGCCATCGTCTTACCAGTTTCTTGGGCGAAGAGATGCTTTGCAGCCCAGTTTAGGCGGCTGCGGGTGGAGGTAATGGGGTCTGCAACAGGGGAGAAGGGACGGGATGCTGTCGCCGCAATGAATTTGTAGGGCATCCCGTAGTTTACCATAAACTGACGGCAATAGCTCTCGCCTTTAAGTTGACCATTAGGTAGCGGTCGTCTGCGAAGACCGATATCAGTCTTTTGAAGATTTTCGAACATTTCGTTGGGTCCACTAGCTTCCTCTACTATAGTCTTGTTGGCAATCATGTGAGTGATGAAGCCATCTATACCAGGGATAGTGTACCGCTGGATACGGTAGCCGTGCGCAAATGAGATAGATGTGTTAACTAATGTGGAGTGAGTGTCCCTCGACAAGGTATAGGAGCTAGAGATTGGCCACCATGGCTCACGAAGTGCCACGGCGGGTACCGGAGAGTGCGATGGCTCGATCTTAAAGTCACATCCTAAACACTCCCAGCCCATCCAATTCAGCCGAGAGCTGCAACGTCCACAATCTGGACATACTATGCCGGACCAGAACGCCCGGGAAGTATCTTCGCCGATGACCGACCAAGCAGATAACTCTATCTTACTAGTAACCAGGGGATACTCATCATTTTCATTAGGCCAAGGTGTCTTCTGTTTGAGAAAGCGCGGGTCATAAACTAATAACGCCTCTTCAGGCTCTTCGTTTTCAACGTGCCAAAAGACAGCGCAGGTAGGCTGTAGACACATCCATCCATTCAGGTAGACCTGCATTGAAACCTTACTACAGTATTCGCAAGTCCGCTGTACAGGTAAACCCAGAGAACCTAACTCAAAAGGGTCTTTCTTATCTTTTGGACTCCACCAAGACTCTCTTTGTGCTGCGAATTTCTCGAAACGGTAGCGTAATATCCTATTCCCATTACTCTTCTCAAACCAGACGTGCGTTGGCTTGAAATAATCAAGAACACAATACTGGTGCGGCTGTTGTGATGGCATGTGTGGATTATCAATACCAGTAATGATAACAACCGGATTGAGGTGCTTCATAGAGGCTTTTAATGATTGCGTAGTTGGTGAATCGTCAGACTGGTCACGGCCTGCCTTCATCTCGCCAGAATCTCTATCCTTGATCAAGCCACCACCGGCTCTTGCGACTACTACAGTGCCATCAATATAGTCCCTAACATGCGATCTTGTCGAACATGAACCCTCGGGCAAAGCCGCCGGTGCAGTAAGATCCGCTCTGATAGCTACGGAAGTAGTGCAGCGTCTCGCACAGCTCCTGGCGACTTTCAGCCCAGACCTCTGGCTGGCCAAGAGGGGCAGGCTTGGGAACGTCTAGCCCGCGACCGGAAAATAGCCGCTTAGCTATGATGTGAAGTTGGTGTTGGCTTTTAAACGGTATGCAGCTAGTGGCTGGGTCTGGATGACTTGGGGGCCAATTGACATGACTCGTAGTCTGTGAATTAACTTTAGGTTGCACAGCTTGAGATTCATCGATTGGGTCGACTCGGTATGATGCAGGAACTGGCGCAACTGCTGATTGTGCACACTGATCCTCGACGTTTGTAATACCGAAGCTCGTATCCTCCAATTTATAGTCAGCGATGGAGGTTTAATTCAATAATTCAAGCATAATACTAACCGCAATATGTGAGGTCCTATACCTAAGCACAACAATAGCGGAATTCTTCTCTAGACTCTCTGAAGCCGACTTTTGCGACTTTGCGAAGCCACGAGTGACTCGTCGAGGTAGCCTTGGATTCTTATGTGGTTGAGATTTGGTCCCTTTGGCCTTTTTGGATTTCTTTATTTTCTTTGGTGGCGACTGAGTGCCATTGTCTGGGTCTATCACCCGCTCCTTACGCTTGAATGGAGAGATGGTAAGTGGCCCATCCTCCTCTCCTACCGGATTACAAGCCTCAAAAAAACTGGAATAACGAGGCTGCGAGAGACGATTTCGTGGTGACCTTCGAGAAGCTGCTGTGCCATATAACTTGCAGTTGAGAACTTCCGCAAGTGCTTGCACATTATTACTACTCTCAGGATTGCTCGGTGGTGATGTTATGCTTGATAATGAAGAGCTGGTGTCTGGGATGCTATACGAATCGTCAGTTGTACAGCCCTCCATTGTGCGGAGTGCTGGCGGCATTTATTTTAAAGAGAGGAGAAGAGAAGAGAAGAGAAGAGAAGAAGGAAAATGCGAAGGAGTAGTATAAGCGCAGATAAACAGCTAGGGAAAGTTGCTAAAACTGCCAAAACTAGTGTATGTAGCTAGCTCATTCACTTGATTGTATTAAACATTTACCTAAGCAAGGTTGTAAAGTAACTATTATCATTTTCTTTCACTTGTACTGCGCAAGTGTAGATTTAGGTGAAGGCAAGCATGAGTAGGGGCAACGTTATCCAAGTTACTTGCATGTAGCCTTGGTGCTACAAGATATCTGTCAAGCATTTAAGTCGCACTAGTTCCTTGGTACATACGTCCATTTGGTATTCTTATAAAGATTATATATTAGTACATAGTATCGTCAGTGAAGTTTGATAGTGTCACTGTGCGGTGCCAAGCCGGTTAACCGGTTTGGGACGACATACCTCGGCCTCCCCAACTTCTCCACACCCCAACCCAGTACATCATCCGAAGGTCGCACGCATACCAATGTACTAGCGTTACCGCAAAAAGATCCGTGGGTTGGTGCTCCCTTGCTTTAAAAGTGGCCGACGCCAGTCAGTACCTGAACGCCCCGTTGTTTCGCAGTTCATGTCAATCGTGGTGTTGCAGCTTGTTGGGTACGCTCACGCGCATTGCAGGAAACCAAGTGCGCCACTAACCACATGATAGATCACGCTAAGATGACTTTTGTTCCGCCGTCCTGGGTACCACAGCTCCCCTTTGATCCGCCGGACTCCATTCCTATTTGCGACTTTTTACTAGACGAAAGATATGGGAGACACCCGCTCGGATACTCGAACAACCCATTCACCTGCGGTCTAACCGGCAAGACCTACTCAAGCTTAGAGGTCAAGGAGCGGGTCGAATGGCTTGCACGAGGCCTCGCAAAGGAGTTTGGCTTCCAGCCTAACAAGGGGTCTGAGTGGGACAAGGTCATTGCTGTCTTCTCAATGAACACTGTATGTCGAGTATATAAATGATGGCCATGCAACGGTACTGACAAGTCGCAGTTGGACACTCTGCCACTAGCATGGGCGACGCATCGACTAGGAGGTATTCAATCGCCTGCCAATGCTGCTTACAGCGCTGCCGAGCTTGAATATCAACTGAAGAACTCTGGCGCAAAGGCCCTATTTACCTGTCTCCCACTATTGGCGACTGCGCGCGAGGCGGCAAAGAAGTGTAACATCCCTGATAATCGCATCTACCTACTGGAGCTCCCGGCTGCTCTCACGGGTGGCAAGAGCAACCCAAGCGGAATGAAGACGGTAGATGATTTTATCAGTGAAGGCAAAGTGCTCGATCGCCTGGAGCCATTGGATTGGCAGCCGGGTGAAGGCGCAAAGAGGACTGCGTTCCTCTGCTATTCTAGCGGAACATCGGGATTGCCCAAGGGTGTCATGATTTCGCATCGCAATGTTATAGCAAACACGCGTACGTGCAGCTCGCAATTGAGTCCACGTATACTAACACAAGGCAGTGCAAATCGCCACATTCGATAAACCGTACAGAGACACGATAATCAAGGACCTACGAAATCAGTCAGATTACATCGAAAATGTCCTTGGCTTGCTCCCTATGTCGCATATCTATGGCCTCGTCGTCATCTGCCATTCAAGCGTTTACCGCGGCGACGGAGTCATTGTACTTCCCAAATTCGAGTTTCCATCCACCTTGCAGGCTATCCAGGATTACAAAATCAACGCACTATTCCTCGTATGTTCATCTGTTTAATTGCGTCATGAAGTAAACTAACAGTGGCAAGGTCCCACCCATCATCATCTTGATGACCAAGAATCCGCAGATACTCGCCAAGTACGACCTCAGTTCCGTATGGTCGTTGTTCACAGGTGCAGCACCACTAGGGCAAGAAACTGCTGAGGACTTACAGAAGATATTCCCCTCTTGGAAAATTCGCCAAGGCTACGGTACGTTCGTCCGTCGAGTTCCACAGCGTTGACTAATTCATACACAGGATTAACTGAGACGTGCACGGTGGTCTGCTCAACATCCCCCGAAGATGTTTGGTTTGGCTCTTCAGGTTCACTCATACCAGGCATTGAATGCAAGATTGTCACTCCCGAAGGTGTAGAGATCACTGGTTATGACCAGCCCGGAGAATTGCTGGTCAAGTCGCCTGCTGTCGTCCTTGGCTATCTAAACAACGACAAAGCCAATGCAGAAACATTCCAGGATGGCTATATGCGGACTGGCGATGAAGCTGTCGTTCGAAAGGCTCCGTCTGGCAACGAGCATATTTTCATTGTTGACCGCATAAAAGAGTTGATCAAGGTCAAGGTAGAGACTTTCACACAGTACACATGAATCAAGTTCCTAACAACATGTAGGGCCACCAAGTCGCACCTGCAGAGCTCGAGGCTCACCTGCTCACCCACCCAGCAGTGAATGACTGTGCTGTCATCCAAGTTCCTGACGAGGCGGCTGGTGAGGTACCAAAAGCGTTCGTTGTCA
Source organism: Phaeosphaeriaceae sp. PMI808 (assembly GCA_021365335.1). NCBI lineage: Eukaryota > Fungi > Ascomycota > Dothideomycetes > Pleosporales > Phaeosphaeriaceae > Phaeosphaeriaceae sp. PMI808. The sequence continues at coordinate 163,067 of JAJTIZ010000058.1, forward strand.
AATCCCCATCAGTTGGCATCGAAGAAAGCGATCGAGTAACAGCACGCAAGATCCAAAAGCACGTGGAGGAACACAAGGCACGGTATAAGTGGCTCGTAGGCGGCATTGAGTTTATTGACGAGATTCCCAAATCGCCGTCTGGCAAGATCTTGCGAAGATTTTTGAGGGATAAGGAAAAGGAGAAGAGAAGGAAGGCAGGGAGCAAACTATAGTTGTGTCATGTCAAATGAAAAAGACGTGTGGAGCCGGGAGCATGATGTTGTATCTCGGGAATGTATCATTAGGCTGCACTAGCTAGTCGATAGCATCTTATAGTCTGAACTACTTAGTGTACGGGTCACAATCTTGCAACTTGTATTTTTGTCTGCAACTAATGCGAAGGGTGATGGTTAGTGCTTGGTGACTCAATCGTTGTCGTTCCGTCTCGCCTCGATCTCGGGAGGGAGGGCGCAAGCTTACAAATGACGTGCGAGGGGCTGAGTAGAGCACTGGACGAAATAGTTCTTGATGGAAAGCGCAATTTTGCCATTTCTAAGCAACGCATCGCAAAGCCTCAAAAATTCTCAATAAAAGGCTTTGTTCCACCATCGCCAATATCGCATCTTCCATCGCTTTTCTCCCACTTCTCTCCACTTGGCCGAAATCCTCCACAAAATCTCCAAAATGGCTGCACCGAACCAAAATCAACCCCACCAAGAGGAGGACGACATTGACTACCACGACGAGGACAACGCGCTCGAGGCAGACGAGGCAGACGAGGTTATCGAAGATGATGGCGACATGCCCATGGACTCTGACGGCGAAGGTGAAGGCGAAGAAGACATGCAGATGGAAATCGAGCTACAAAACGACTCGATTGCGCATTTCGACGAGCACAAGGACAGTATTTTCTGCATAGCGCAACATCCTGTGCACCAAGACATTATAGCTACAGGAGGAGGTGACGACATGGGCTATGTTGTCGATGTATCCAACGCTACCGCCACCGCCGCGACAAGTACGATGCCCAGCCCTGCAAATGCTGCGCCCACGGAGCGATCGGGCTTGAAAAGCATTTTCACGCTGGACGGCCACAAAGATTCGATTAATAGCATTATCTTTACGCAGCCCAAGGGCCAATTCATAGCAACAGCCGGTTTAGACGGCAAACTGCGCGTCTACCAAGGCACCCCCGACGCCAAGAAGTGGAAATTCCTCATTGAAGCCCAAGAAGTCGAAGAAATCAACTGGCTCGTTGCTAACCCCGCCTCTTCCCATGCCAACGTCATTGCCCTCGGCGCAAACGACGGCTCGGTATGGGTATACCAGATATCCACGGACAAGGGCGCAGAGCTACAGGTTCTCCAGGCGTATTACTTACACACTGAGTCGTGTACGGGCGGGACATGGTCGGCAGATGGGGCGCTGCTCGCGACTATTGCCGAAGACTCGAGTTTATATGTTTGGGATGTCTTTGGGGATGCGGCGTCTCAGGGCCTGACATCGACATCTGATGCGCAGACTGTGGTCGGCCTCACAGGACTTGACGAGCGGTTCCGCGTCGAAGGAGGTTTGTTTTCTGTCGGCATACCCCCTTCTGGCGCATTTGTCGCTGTAGGTGGTCCCGAGGGTCAGATTCGCATCGTCGGCTTGCCGCGTCTTTCGACTGCATCAACATCCACGGCATCTGGTAGCAAGAGCAAAGCTGGGGGTGCGAGGGCGACAACGGGTCAGTCGGGCCAGATACTCGCCAGTTTACAGGCTGGAAGTGACAATGTCGAGTGTTTGTCCTTTTCTTCCCTGCCACTGACGCTCATGGCGGCTGGGAATGTAGACGGCTCCATCACCCTGTTCGATACCGCACATCGCTTTGCTGTTCGACGACGCATCGATGAGGCTCACACAGACGACGAGTCGCCACAAGCTGTTGTCAAACTCGAGTTTGTGAACAGGGATGGGCCGGGTGGATGGTTGTTGACAAGCGCGGGTTACGACGGCGTGCTGCGACGGTGGGATACAAGAGGTGGCACGGCAGCTGCGGCTAGGGGACTCGTAGGCGAATGGAAGGGGCACCGAGGGGGTGGTGAAGGTGGTGGGATTATGGGGTTTGTGCAGGGAGGTGGAGAGGCGGTTGTCACGGCGGGAGACGATCATGTTGCACTAGTGTTCAAAACGCCATTGTAAGGGTGTGAGGTGGAGAGAAGAAAGAGAAGGGGAAGAGATTCTGTTCAAGTGGGTCGTCATCATCGACAATACATACAATGTAACGGAAAGGCTAGAAATTCAACTCCAATTCCTTTGCTTCTTCTCCGAACGATGACTTTTGACGCAGCACTTGCCTCAGTGTACATAGTGTTACATGTCACTCGAATCGTTTCATTAAGGGGGCGATGCTGATGGAATCCTACGTAGCCAGGCAAAGAAAGTAATGTACCTTAGGTAGTAAAGTAAACAATAAAGTTTGGAATGACTAGGAGAATGAAGGGGCACAGCCTGGACATGGAACGCCTAGGCCTATATTTGCGGTAGCACAACTGATACAAGCAGCGGGTACCAGAAATTCGAGGCGATAGGGCTCACCAGAGACAAGGTAGTGGTTCCCGAATGACGTAGGGTGGGCAAAAGTCATTGGGGCGGTGCTCAAACCCGAGCACCAAGGCGGGGTGTCTCATGGGGATTTCAAAGCAAAACATGGGATTCTGAAGATTTGCCCATGTGCAGGGATGAAGATTTGCATCTGCCGGTGTGATGGGGATCTGAGCTTATTTTGGCTAGCGCTGATTGTCGGGGGAGAAGCCCCCAACAAAAAAAGCAGCAGACAGGTAGGGATTGATAAAAAGATAGCGGAAGGGAAGGTGGTTTGGTTTGGAGTGCTGGCTGTTTGCAGCGAGTGAGTTGTTCTTGTTCTTTGCTAGTTTGGAACAGGATGTGATATAGTGATTTGGGTTGGATGTGCAAGTAGATTTTTGCACCTCGCAGCAGCACATGCATGTACCAAACATGTACCAAACACAGCGACGGATCAAGGCGATGTAGGCAAAGACAAAGGAATTTAGAGTAGTGTACGTAGTGAGTGGTGGGTAGTGAGTATGGATTGGACAGGGGAAGGGGAGCCCTGGATGCGAAAACAGGATTGTGCTTTCCCATGTGCTCAAAGCAGTTTAGCGTGAATACCACGGGAAAGAGCGATCCCAAGCAAAATAGTCGATGACAAGTGCAATTGGTCTGCATCTGACATCATGGTGCCGTAACCCCACCAATGAGAAGCTGCTCCCCAGTCGGGCGGTAAACAGCTTGTGTTGATGCTCAAACGTTGCTAGCTTTGGCATCTGCACTCAAGCCCCATTGTTTGAAATCCCATGCCTAGCCTCGGTCTCTTCCTCCCGTCTAATAAAACTCCCACTTCGCCTCATACCCCTCTCTCGACCCTACCTTCGCTCTCTCGACCTCTGCTTCCTTCGGCTTACTTTGCCGTGGTGGTCAACTATTATAAATTAAACAAGCTCCCCAGCTGCCCTTGCGAACACTATTCACACACTGTTCTTCGCCACCACATTACACCACACCGCCCATGTCAGGCATCATGGAAGACCCCCAATCTTCGCAACCATTTCATTGGGCACACGATGCCTTTGTTGCTCTCAACGACCCCAACATGCAGAATCCTAAGAGGTGGGCTGCCCTGCAAAACTCGCCCTTCACCATCCCACCGTCTCTACTCACCCGCGCTTCTATTGAGCGTTATGGCCAAATCACCCCACCAGAAAACTTCTCTCCCGCCGATCCTGATGGCAACATAAGAGAGGGCTCCATTCCTGTGGAACAGCTGAGGAATGAGGCCCCCTGGCCCCAACAGCACCAACCCTCTTTGCAGTCACTGCAACAACACAGCACTAAAGACACATCCCCAAAGCTCCGCCGTACCAGCAGACAAGCAGCCTCCCATCACACCCAAGCAGATGACGCCAACCCACCTGAGCACAATGCCAACCCCCAGCCACCAAAGCGCAAGCGGGGAAGGCCCAAGTCGCAGCCCCAGATGGTAGACGTATACACTGCAGACGGTCTTCCTTTCAAGGTCTCTTCTGCCCGCCATACTCATCTCGAGAAGAACCGCGTTGCTGCCCACAAATGCAGACAGCGCAAGAAGGAGTACATCAACGGACTCGAAGGCCGTGCACGCGTCTTTTCAGCCAAAAACAAAGCCCTCAAGGAGAATGTTGCCATACTGCGTGAAGAAGTGCTCAGCCTCAAGAACGAAGTCCTCCGCCATGCCGGCTGCAACTTCTGGGCTGTTGATGAGTACCTTGCTCGATGCGCCGGTGACCTATTGGGTATGGACGCTCCTGCATCCACATCACGAGCAGAAATCCCCACTCACCAAGACCCTGCGGTGAACACTCAACAAGTCATCGGCCAGCGGCACGATAGCATCGGTAGCTTACCCAGCCAGATGGCAGATGGCTCAAGCCCCGAATCAGGCGACGACTTTCTCGGCCTCGAGTTACTTCGAAATTTCGAAGATGACGACATGGAAGATCAGTCATGATTTCTCCGACTCTTTGCTTACCTATCTGCCTATACCGATCGGCATTCCCCCCTGTTCCTAAGATACCCCGAGACTTTTTTATTTACATGGACTACAAAAAAGGTCGATTTTTTCTTCCCCTGGTTCTTCTACGCTGTATTATACGCTTGGACCGCCTCGACTCATGATTTGACATCTAGAGCGAAGGATTTTGAACGACACGACCACGATACTTAGATACAATATCAAACAGAAACTCGAAGAAGACATGATTATGTCCTTCTATAAACTCATCAGAAATCACACTTCACCCGTATCACACTGCACAGTGACTAAATCAATATAATGTTGGAATCATTCAACATGGTATGACGCAACTGTACTAACAAAATTTTCTCCCATTAAGCACTACACACATGCCAGAATGTCGATGCTCCATTATTGCGTCAACCGTTCTCATCTTACGCAACTGGGGGCTGCAACCGACTCTCCACATTTTCGCCTGCATTGACAGACCCCGGTTTGTGTTCGCGTACAACACCTCCGCGGACCAGGCCGTGCAACAATTGGTCACGGCATGTTTGACCGTGTGCAAACGTTGAAGTCGTTTGCAAGTAAACCATTGATCATTGCCACCTCATTACGCTTGCAGTTTATAGAATAGACCAGGGTATCACTTGTCCCCGCTTTCATAGGCATCAAAAAAGCCTGTTCCTTGTAACAACCATTCCGGTACCTACCTAGGTACCTAATCAGGTCCGATATCTCACCAAATTGTGTGTGACAGCCAAGGCGAGTAGCCAATGCAATAATTACTAGATTGTCTCATCTAAGTAGGTACTTGTCTTCATCCCTCCAGCCCACCGTAATGCATGTGAATTGTTCCTTGCCGGAAATAAACACATGATGGTTGGTTGGCAGGTAGGGTCGATCGGCCATCCATGCCGAACCATCCATTCGTTCTTGTTCAATTCAACTTGCCCCACCTTCCCTTCAGCATCACCAAAGATTTTCACCAATCGGATTCCTTCCACATACGGTTATCGCAACGGCTCTGCACCATGACGTTTAGCAAGACGTGATTGACGCCTCAGGGTCCTTACATGTGGATCTTGCAATATGTTGGGTCGAACTGTGGTATCTGGACTAGGGTGAATGAGTATCTGTGGTGAAAAGTACCAGACGGTTATGTATAATATCTGCCTCGATTTCAAACCTAAGTTGTGCGGAAGGGCTTTTCTATTTCTAGAATATATGCGGAGCATTAATCCAGATGGTAACTTCACACAGAAATGGTATTTGTTTCTAGAGGAAAAGGATTGGTATGGTATATTCGTAACGTTAATTCCTAGAAACACACCGAGGAGAAATTATACTGTGACCTGCCTACTCATCAGGCGATCAGCCAAAGTCATAAAGAACAAAAAACATACACATCCGCTTGAGTTTCCATTTCACGACGATGATCCCTTGTTTATGCTTTCTGCATCCCCTCAACAAAGTCAAGCGCGGCTTCCCGCGTCACCACATCAATACTGCTTGTCTTATTGGAATAGCTTACTCCATAACATCGGTCTGCAACAAGTAGCATTTCTGGTCTGAATGTTGTGCAAATGAACTGGCCGCCGCCATCACCCTTCTTTCCACCTTGACCACTAAGCTTCTTTAGCATTTCAGCAACAGCAGTTCGGTACTGAGCATCAAGATTGGCATCTATTTCGTCAAAGAGGTAGAAAGGCGCTGGGTCGCACTTTTGAATTGCAAAAATTAAAGCAAGCGCACAGAGAGACTTTTGACCGCCAGATAGCTGCGAGATGCGTTGTTGCTCGTCATGCTTGGAGTTGAAGGATACAGCAATCGAAACACCTGTGTACTCGGCAATTTTGCTCCCTTTTTTGGCCTGTGTCTCTTCTTCGTTGTCCGTCCCGCTCTCGTCATCGCCAGTTACCCCTTGTACGTCGGTGTCTGATCGTCGGTTGATAATAAGGCGGCCTTGGCCAATAGGTACAAGTTGCTGGAACACGTCCTGGAAAGCCCGAGCAACCTGTCGGAAGGTACGTGCAATCGCTTCGTCTTTACGTTGATCCAGCACGTCGATGAGGTTCTCAATCGATTTCCGTGACGTGTCAAGCTCGGCACGGCGATCAGTGAGGGCCTTGCGTTGGCGGGTAAAGTTCTCATATTGTTCAAAAGCTTTTTTGTTGACGTGTGCAAATTGCTTGAGAACGGAGGTAACCTTGGCGAGTTCCTTGGCGACCTATCATAGCTTGTCAATGTATGTGTTTTAATACCTTCGTCGCTTTCTCATACCTTTGTAGTATCCCATCGTAAGTACTTGCGATTTACATCTTCAGGTAGGGTTCCCAAATTACGAATGTCCCGCTTCACGTCAGCTAGCTGGTCTGTGAATCGGCTTCGATCTGTGTCCTTCTTCGACATCTGCTGTTCCTGTTTCTCCATAGCCTTCGCTATTTGTCGATTACTTGCCTCTTTTTCAGACCTTGATTGTTCTAGCTCACTAAGCTGTGATTGGATATCTTCAATTTGAGTATCAGTCTCCTTGATCTGCCGATCAATGTTTGCAATGGTTCTGTCGATAGTGTGAAGAGCGCGCTCACACTCTCGTAATCGCGTTGATTGACCATTCGACCCACCTATGCCGCCTTGCTGGGCTGACAAATTATCAAGCTCCGGTTGTAGGTTTTCATGAAGGTCCAACTCAGCCTCAACCTTCTGTGTTTCTAAAACAGCTCGTTCTTCTTTAATCCGAGCATGTTGTCGCCTTAGATCTTGCACAGTGCTTGTAAGCGTTACCAGCATCTGTTCCTCGTCAACGGAAAGAGTCTTCTTAAAGCTAGCAGCGATCTCAGCCTCCCAATCGCTTTGCTGTGCGCTCAACTGATTAATAGCTGATTGGAGGTCCGATACTGTTCTCTGTTTACGGACGATACTGTCTCGAAGTTCTTGAAGTGCCTTTTGTTTGACTCGCAGCTTCTCTCGCATTGGCGCGAAGCTATTTTCCCCGGTATTCTTTTCATGCTCACGCCTTCGTACTTCACTCTGTGCAGTAGTGAGTTGCTGTCGCTTCTGGTCGACCTCTGTTGCGATGTGATTTTTGCGTTGCTGTAGCTCCTCGAAATGTGTACGACATTGAATAAGCGTTTGATATGCTTTGATCTTTGACTTCGATGGATCGTGGAATCCTCCCCGATACTGCCCTTTCCGTGAAGCATTGTCACCATCGGGTGTGTATGCTCGCACATTAAATTGCTTTGCATTACTCTTACATGCATCAAGCGTGGGACAAACGACAATCTTTGCAAAAACGTGCCTAATAGCAGGTCCGTATTGTTCGTCAAAGCTTAATTTTGGTAACAAGGGCTGCATGTCGCCTTTTACTGGGAGGTCCATGTTAGGGGCGTGAATCCGATTGAGAGGTATGAAGGTCAGTCTGCCACCCTTGTCTTTGATGAGTCTATCAATCAGTTTACTGGACACGTGATCGTCATCAACAACAATATTGAAGAGAGCTCCCTCAGAAGCATTCTCGGTGACAGTTCTGTAGGCTTCAGGGACTTGGAGCAAGTCGGCAATGGTGCCATGAACTCCTGGCAGCGGCCCATCTTTTTGGTAACGGCGCAGTGATTCGAGACCGCGGCTAGTACCGTGATCGAGTAGGCGAGAGAGTGTGGATTCAGCTTTGCGCAACTCGTCTTGCGCATTTGTGAGCTGCGTGTTCACACGATTCTGCTCTCGGAAAAGACTCGTTTGCTCATCATATAGCTCCTTTTGTGCGTCTTTCGCCTTCTCAACTTTTGCAGCGAGGTTAACACTAGCATCACCCTCACTCTCGATGTTTGAACGTAGCTCGGCAATTTCACCTTCCACTCGTTCGATTTCACTTTGGAGCTCTATGACTTCTTCGTTGGTCTGCATTAAGACAGCCTTTCGTCGACTCAGGTCACCGTTAGATTGTTCGATCTGTGCACGCAAAGCATGATCTCGCTCTCGTTTGGTGTTGTAGAAAGCTGTGCGACCCTGTTTTTCCTCAAGGCGTTTCCTTTGGCCTTCGGCTTCTAGCAGTTGTGAGCGTACAGCCTCTTCTTCCTCTTGTTTTACAGTAAACTGTGGCAGCAATCGCTTGAGCTCAGCCTCGCGTGTGCGAATCTGTTGTTGGATTGATTTTGTGTACGTATCCCGCGAGCGCTTCGCCTGTTGGGCACTTGATTGGCCATCTTGCAATGCCTTGAGTTCAAGCTCAATCTTAGCTTTCTCTAAGGTGGCAGACTTGCGATCGTTTTCGTACTGGACACGATCCTCTCGCAATACGTCTAGGTCACCACGTCGTTTGTTGATGTCGGTCTCAATCTGGGCAATGGCTGACTCGTTCTGCAGGAAGATGGCTTCGTTGTTCTCTCTCATCTCACGTCCCTGATTCTCCAACGTGTCAATGTTCTCGATGCGGGCTTCAAGGTCAGCCTCCTCGCGTGACTTCATAGTGTACATGAGTGATCTGCGCTCCCTATCGTTCTTGCTCCATGCTTCTAGCTCCTCCTTCTCACCCTCTAGCTCGTCCAGGCGTTCGTTGATGGTCGCCACCACGCTATCCGTGGTGCTACATTTACTATCCGTGTCGGCTAGTAGTTTTAAACTATCAGCACGTCGCGTCTCGTATACGTTGGAGCCGGAAATCTCCTTCAGGAGCCGCAACCGCTCCGAGTCTTTCATGTTTGTGAGTGCTGTTACACGACCTTGGGGTACAATGTAGTAAGGGTTGGAGCGCGAAAAACCTGCTGATTCAAGAATTTGCATCACTTCAGCTTTGGTGGCATTCTTGCGGTTGACCGAGTATTCATCCTTCTTTGCGCCAATAGTGCGCCGTAGAAAGAACTCTGGCTTGCCAGTCTGGAAGCGGTCCTCGGTGTTGTCGAAGCATACTTCCACGTAAGCTGACATTACGGCCGAGCCAGAGCCTTCATGAAGGAGAGCCTGGCGCTCTTCGCGACTGAGGAAATGATAGTCGTCACCAAGGACGAAGCGCACTGCGGCAAAGAAGTTGCTTTTGCCTGAGCCATTGCGACCAACGATGACATTACAGTTGGGCGAGAAGGGCTCGATTTGGATCTGATTCTTGTAACTAGTGCAGTCCATGTCAGTGCAGGCTATTAGAAGGGACTATGCCTGGAAGAGCACACCTCTTGAAACCTTGGATAGTGATCTGTTTAATGTACCCCATTACGGCTGTGGAGCGCAAATGCTGTACGCAGTGATTAGGAGAATGTCAGTATAATCTCGCGTTTCAACTATGGATGCGATTGCGCATGTAATGATCAGGGCATGGCGGGGTAGTGGTGGTAGTGGTAGTGGTAGTGGTGGTGCGGAAGGAAGGAAGCTTTGAGCAAACATTCGTCACAACGCCGACGCGTCGCGTAGTGCTTCGCGCCAAGCATCACTGCATATGCACGGACCTACAGCCGCATCTTGTGTATGAGGCCAATTGTATTTAGACGTCTATATTATCTTCATTGGGGCATACCGGCCCGAGATCGAGCGACAAAATAGCCATACTGTCGGATAGCACGAGTTCCCATGCATGTTGAATGAGGATAGGTTTAGCCTGGTATCCGTCTCAGCAGCGTGATAGGACGTTGTCCAAGATCTTGGTAGTGTGAAGGGGCGTTCTATTGATATCTTTTCAGCAAGAGCACCCAGGAAGATGACGTGCGGTGATGGAGTATATCAGTCAATAGATTTGGCTGCGTAGTAACATCGCGGTACCGTTGCAGACCAGCCATCTACTTAGGTACCTAGTAGGTACTTAGTGCTATGAGACATTATCGTCATTCGTCATCACGTACCATCACCATCATCCGGTAAAATGACGTTAAAATTATGCCCTGCAGACTTAAGCAACACTGCTTGTTTTAAAAAGCACAGTGTAACCATCTCAATGGCAATATCCGAGGTACGCTCCCCCCTCCTCCCATTAACTACCATCTACGCAAACTTATTACGGATTAGCTGCCTAGGTACTTTCTTCGCAGCTGTAGCAAAGTAACTTCTCATGAAGCCCTGCATATGCTGAAGTGCTCAGGTACATTGCCACAATGGACCATTCCAAGGTTCATCATCCGAAGGCAAGGTATGGCAGTGCATGAAATAGTTTGATAATTGACCAAACCAGAGCTAAGGAAACGTTACAGTAGTAGAGAACGAAATAAAGCAATGTCATTCTGGCCATGTCCTGTCCTTTCCATCCTGGACGGTGATAAGCTAGGAAACCCAAGCTGGGAAACCCAAGCGAGCCAATCATACCTGCGTGGAAACTTATTCCGAGGCCAATCAGATAGAGAGGCACCCGCAAGCAAAAGGCACGTCATCCTTCCAAGCTGAATCGTTACCACTAGGGACCCTTCAGACACATCCCTATGACCACCCAAATAACAACAAACGCACTCCCAAATTATGTACAGCAATGGCCCCCAAGCTGCAAATGCGTCGCAAACGCAAAAGGTGGCTATTTCCAGGCTTGAGCGTCCTCCCCTCCTACCACAGAAGGCGAACCAGAAGAGTAGTAGAGATCATCGCGTGTATGTTGCGTCAGGCACTTCTGCCTCGTGGCTAATTGTACATTAGGGCCCGAGCTTGTAGGGCTTGTCGCAAAAGAAGTCTGTTTGCAGTGTTCACCATTTAATCGAACTTCACCTGCTTACTCAACATCAGAAGTTAGATGTAATGGTGAGGTCCCGCGCTGTGCCAACTGCCAGCTCACCTCATCAGAATGCGTGTACGAGCAAGCGAGGCGTGATCGTCTGAAAGAGTTTGTCATTACCAGCTCGTTGCGCCCCTTTACTTGCTAAAAAGAGACCAGGGCTACGCGCTTGAATCACACGTTAATCAACCTTCTCCGGGAACTGGGCGAAAATGCCGATGATCGTAATAAGCAGAGAATAGATGACATTCTTGAAAATGTGAGTTTATTACTTCATACTTCAACCTGGCTCCTGGCCCTACTGCTCCCCAGCTGTCACGGGCTGAATCCCATACCAGGTCGGCGAGGACGTGATCTTACCAGGAGCAAGCCCCTCCCTCAACTCTTTCGGGAAACGCACTCGAAAACATTCCCCCCACAATAGCGAAGAGGCCCCAGCCCCACACGATGACGCCCATACTGCTACATCAGTCGGATCCGGCGAGGATCCCGAGTACCTTGATGAGGACCTGATGCGCAGCCGCGACGCAAGAGAGACTGGTTACGTTGGCCAAAACTCTGAAGTCCAGTGGTTACGTAACTTACAGCACCAAGCTGAAAGTATTAACACAAGACCGCCTCTAAATCCGCAAGCTCTTCCCACCCGTGACGATCAGGGCGTACAAAATTCAGCGACACGCTTTACGGACTCCACCTTCTATCTAGATAGCTGCAACATTGAAGTCAATGATCATGTAGATCCCTATGAAGACCCACATCCTGATGTTGCCGAACGATTAGCTGATATATACTTCAAGACTATACACCCCTACTTTCCTCTTGTAAGTAGCTCTATATCCATCCATAAGTGCATTGCAATAGCTGAATGAGCTATAATTCTTCTTAGGTATCTGAAAGCTTTCGAGAGCAGTTTCGCAAGTATTTAATATCGATGAGGCACCGTGGAGGTTATCAGGTACCCTTGAAATGGCGAGCCCTGATGAACTTGGTTTTTGCCATTGGAGCCAAGTATTCCCATCTTGTTGGGGTCGACTGGAGAAGGGATGAGCAAGATCATATGGTATACATGACCAGAGCTATACACCTTCTTGGTCTCAGGAACACGGTAACGATAATTGCTGGGCCGGAGCTTCCTCTTGTACAAGCTGTAAGTGCTCCACAAAACGTCCCCCTATTTAACATTAATTGATCTTTGCTGAAAATCTCTCGCCAGACTGCTGCATTGTCGTTCTATTTCCTGACAATAGGTCAAGTAAGTAGATCATGGATAATGATTGGTGTGTCCATTCGACTCGCGATTGCCCTCGGGCTTCATCTACGGAACGATAATCCCTCAATAACAGAATCACACAAAGAATCGCTCGTTCATACGTGGTGGTGCCTACATTCTATTGAATGTATAGTCAGCACAATAACGGGGAGGCCGCCGATCATTGCCATCAAAGACTGCTCCGTACCCTTACCTTGTAGTCACCCAGGGGCATCAGAGGCTTCTGATTACAACTCAGCATATAGTTCGCAGGGTAGTGGGCTATCTACTGCCAATTTGCAGTTCACAAGTCCAGGTCACTACACTATCGCCCACATCAAATTCACAATCATATCGCAAAGAGTATTGCTTAAACTGTACTCGCCTCGATCTGCTACGAAACCTTGGGAAGTGAGTATTTCAGAAAATTCTCTAGCTCGCAGATCATCATGTAGCTCGCGCTGTCGAACGATTCTCATCTGTTCTGCGACTTGATGCTAACAATTTTTATAGGCCGTTCAAAAAAGAATAGCTAAGTTACTGGAAGAGCTCAATGTCTGGGCTAGCGAATCGTTGCCAGGCGGGTTGGCATCTGGAACAGGGAAACGCGGGGGATTCGTCGACCGCGAACAGTTCCTTCTCATGACAGATTACTGGAGTACTAAAATGCTCATAACGCGGCCCTGTCTTTGCAGAGTAGAGCGACTAAATCGAAATCAAAGCATCAAATCGACTACCTTCAACACCGCAACTGCGAGGAGTTGTGTTGTAGCTGCTCTAGAAATGACAAATCTGTTTCCCGATGAACCGGACTTATCTTTTATCTATTCTCATGGGCCGTGGTGGGCCATGGTCCGTCTCAGTAGGTACTCTTCCCACAAAAGCTTTCATACAATAGCTAATCTTGAACGCCTCAGTCATGCAATCAGTGGCTATACTCCTCCTTGAAATGGTGTATGTAAACAAGGATATCAAAAGTTACGACTCCCTAAGCTCCAAGACTGACATAGTCATGTCAATAAGAAAGCACATTCGTTGGTTGCGTGCCATGCAGAGCAGGGACCCTCTCGCTGCTCGAGCATACGGGGTCATTTGTAGAACTCTCAGTGCCACGGGATTTTTTGCACAGGTGGAAGAATCAGCACCTCAATCTATGGCTCACCAACACCAGCGAAGCGTGTATAACGAACAGTATCCAGGCCGTAAACCTCAAGGCACCATTTCCCCCATGCCAATAGATAGGAGTGAGAATTCAACCTCTCAGCCGCACCCACATCAGCCAATGAATGATCAGAGTAGCTATTCAAACGCAGAAATATTCTTCCCAATCGATCAAAATTCGGCCCCGATGCCATACGGCAACCCATTCCTAACAAACTACGATGAAAGCGGTCCGGTAGTGAATTTACAAGACTTATTGTCAGTTTCAGAACATTGGAATATGTTTGACGTAACTCAGCCATGCTTCGGGATAGACCCAAGCCATTTTGGGGATAGTAATTCCTTACATATGCAATTTTTGCATCAACAGTAGTATGTCTGTAATTATTGATCACAGCTCGATCATAGATTCATGAAATTGCGAAAACCAAGGGCAGGGCCATGGAGTCACTGAGGATTACAAGACACGAATTCTATTTTAATCGTCATGGCTAACTGTTTCGAAGAAAACCGCGCACCTGAGTGACTAAAATCGACGGCAAGATTTTAGCCTAAAGGGGATAGGGAGCTGATAGTATTCAAGTAACTTTTTTGATAAATGTTTGTGATTGTGTTATATAGCATTTTGCCCGTGGTCTGCGTAAAGTGGCGAAAGGTCGCAGCATGTTTGCACGCTATTCGAAGGAGGGTGACTGAATCACCCCTAAAAGCAAACTCAAGTTAAAACTATTCTAAATGCAGGGATGAGATCACTGAGTAGGTGCGTAAATCACATGATATATTCTCGTCTTTTCTCTGACAGGTATCATCAGTCAATGTGCTAATGATATCTATATTGGACAATGAGCTAGGTCTATATATCATCACACTAGCAGTCCACTTGCGCGAACTACATGCAACAAGCGTAGAAGTTGAAGAGATTAATCAGCAGTCTGAGGCGTGCAGTCAATGTTGGAAATGGTATATTATTTTCATCGTCATCATATAATTTCAAACGTTTGCGACATGGTGCGATTAGCACCATCAAACATTGAGTTCGTAAATTGCGGCTTCAAAAGCAATATCCCTCGTAAAAGAACCAAACGCCGTCGCCATGCCAAGTAACCAAAATGTCCGAATGCCACCCCAATGAGTCCCGTTCACCATCCAAACCCAATAGTAACCATAAGCACAATAACAACAGCTACTATACTCCCTCGCTTCATACCCACGCCTCCAGAACTACTCGATTGCGACAACGCATCCGCACTAATACTCTTCCTACCAACGGGACTCGAAACCTTGTTCGCAGCATCCACACTCGCAATTGCGGGCCCCATATTGAAGAAATCCACCATGACAACATTGGGTGCCTTCCCATATACTCTTGAGCAATCTTCAATCGAAATGCCTAGACTACCGAAGCCTGTCTGCGCATTCGTAGTACCCGCGTAGCTGGCGTTGGGCGACTGAATACCGAAGAGTTGCGTTTCGTAGAGGAAGTGGTTCATGATGAACATGCGACCACTGGATGCAGCAGCTTCAGTAGTGCGCAAGTTAGTGGGCCGACTCGGGTTGCAAGAGTAATTCGAAGGGTTAATGTTTTCGAAGTCGTTTTCGAAGGTGAAGGCGTATTGGTCCATGAGATAGGGATATTGGGGTGAGAGTTGAGAGAGGGACGCGACAAAAGTCATGAGGCGTGTGTTGTTGGAGATAAGAGCGTCAAGTGTAGGCCAGGCCTTGGGGATGACGGATTGGGAGGGCGGGGCGTAGGCGAGTTTATCTATACCCGCGGAGGCGAATTGGGGTCCTAGGTCGGAAGGTGAAGCGTTGTCTGCATTTACGAGGATGATAGACACGACATCGTTTGTGTTCTTGTCCATCCAGTTCTTAATCTCGGTGAGCCAGCTTTGAAGGCTTCCGGCATCGAGGAGGTCGCAGCTGCTGTGGCACATGTGCCATGCTTCTGATCCGCTTTGGTTGGTTTTGTGAACTTGCCCACTGAGGAGCCGAACACCTGCTTCAAGTTGTACTGTGGTGTTATAATAGTGATTTCCTGAAGTTGAAAATGAAGTCTTCTGATTGCGTAGGAAGGGTGAGTTATGTGCCCCTAACATTGTGACATTGTTGTAAGGTCTGGAGCATAACGAAGGCGAGTTGTTGCAAGCGTTTTGGGCTGTGGTGGCTGTGAAGAGAAACGGTAGGAGCACTGAACTTTGTAGCAGGCTTTTGAGATACATGGTGTTCTATATGTTGATCTGAAGAGGTGGACTTCGGCCTTTTGATCAAGTTTTGCCAAACGGGGGTAGTTTAGTCGTGAATATAAGCAAGCGCAATGAAGAGCGTCGAAGTCGAAGGTTAATCCAAACAAGGTGACTAAAAGTTCGTCCAGCGGTATTATTATCCACAAAGAGAGAAAGAAGTTGCGGATCAATAGAGTGTCAAGGAATCAGGACAGTAATATAGGTAGGCGAACGTGTCAGCTCCATGGCCCAGACAATGGGTAATCATAGAAACAGCTAGGCGGTGGCTACAACGCCATTGCAATCCTGTGGCTCTGCGTGCGCAAGTCGACTGGATGAGTGGGGACACAACAAATGCACAGCCGGCACCAGACACGAGTTCGTCTCAGGTGTCGTCAGCCGCCCAGCCGGGCGCCTCGACACAGAAGCGAAACATGGGGGTTTCTTGCTTCGAACTTGGCCAAGCCAAGCGACCGGATATAGCAGAAACCGTTGAGCGGCGGCTCCTTTCGGCTGTTAAAGTGGATAAATGGAAGAGTGAGTTTGCGTGGCGACATTGTAGAAGTCAAATCACCCAGATGCAGTTCTGTGCTATTTTAAAATTGTGGCTTGGCAAGTGCATGCGGCTGGGACATGCCGGTTGATCATCGGAGGAGGACTTCAGCCCTATGATACGCGACGCGTTTCTTCATTTTATTTTATCTGGGTGATTGATAGCTAGGTGTATACTACTTCTCCTGTTGTCTGTCATCATAGAATAAAAATTGTAATATTAAGCAATGGTCATACTCCGTGCTCCGTCTACCCTTACAAGCACTGAACCCTCTCCCTCCATCCCACCCCCGTCGCTATCATGGTTCCAAGGCTCATGGAATGTAACGCATTCGACTCTACCAATGTGGAAGAAGAATCGCAATGTGCGAATCACATATACGCCCGTCAACAACACGTCTCCGCCTCAAATTGATGACCTTGTTACGTACCAACCCATTGGTAGCGAGGAGGTGAAGGAGGTGCGGGGTGTCGACAAACCCTTCCATGTTCCTAATACAGCTGCGAAGGAAGGTGATGAGGAGGCGGCGAGTATGGCATACAGTTGGCGTGGAAAAGGCTGGTTAGTGATTGCTTCATCGAAATGGGAAGTCCTCGGCTGTGAGTAGCATCCACGTGCTTACGGCCTACTTATCTTCCACTTTTGTACTGACTTCCACTTCTAATGAATAGACGGCGACGAAGAGGGCACAGAGAACAGCTGGGTAGTCACATACTTTGCCAAGACACTATTTACACCTGCTGGCGTCGACTTCTACTCTAGAAAAGGACCGTTGACGCCTCAGACCGTAGAGATAATCAGATCTGCATTGGCGGGACTAGGCGGTAACGTTGCAAAGTTAGCCGACCAACTATTCGAGGTGAAAATGGACTGAGAGAGCAACTATTGAGCCACAAATGAATTTAAGCGGGGGTACATGTTGGTAGCATTGTTCACGTTCGAGGTACCCCAAGCGGACACATGGCCGTTCCCTTCTCATCCATGCTTCTAGCAAGAATCTTCCACCATCCACCAATTGCCTACATCATCCCTGTTCAACTCAATCAATAAGATTGATGATAACCTCAGTCTTTGTCTTACCTTTTGACTTCATTGAAGCAGCGTTTGCATACGACGACAATTTCGGACCAACGTCGAGGTCGATCAGCAACTCTGCGTTCTTAGATACAGTCAGCTTCGACAAAGACTCCTCTGTGAGCCTCATAGACGATATTGAACTAAATGCATCAGGATACTTGGCCTCTGCCTCTTTCTGCAAAACTTGGTCGTCTTCTACACGAGCGCCTTCATGCATAAACGTCCCGAAAAATCGAGTAGGAGTCATATGCGAGGAAAACAGGTGATTGGGTGCCGTGGATAGGGTCGTTAGTCGGTTGGATGGCTGTATCCCACTTGGCACTGTCTTCAACATAGGCTGCACGCCATTGGTACCACGCCCACACTTCTGACATGTACATGCATCGCAGCACGTTCGAACACAACGGTGGTTACAGTTCAGGAGTCGGTTACATTGCATCTTGCAATTGACCTGGTCATGACCGAATGGATGGCAACGATAAGGACACGGGTGCTGGCAAGGAAGTATGCCGCCACACCTCAAAAGACAACCACCATGGATAAGCTCCCAATCATCAGGCACCTGGATCCACTCTTTGCGGCCATGTTTGCGACATTGTAGGGGAAGATGGTACCCCACACGTCGCTTCTGACCGCTTTTTACCTTAACTTTGGTGTCCTTGTACATTATGTCAACAACATGGGCCCATACCCTACTTTCGCAGGCGAGAAGCTCGGCATTCCCAAAAATATAGAATCCGCGCTTTGCTCGTGATAGAGCAACACACGCCCGGTTGTCAGAAGACAAAAACCCAATTGCGTGTTTACGATTGCTACGGACTAGGCTCAAGATGACAATATCATTCTCCTCACCTCGCCGAAGTTAGCGCATGCCCAATTAGCCCTAAATAGCGAAGAAAAAAACATACCCTGATAACTGTCTACAGTCACCACAGTGATTCGTGTGAAAGCCTGGAAGTTCTTATGATTCCGAAGTGCTCTTATTAAGTATTTTCGTTGGCCGTTATAGAATGTCAGTAGTGTAATATTCACAGCATCTATGCCATTGAGAATCAGATAATCCACGAATCCTACAATCATGTTCGCTTCATACTCATTGTAGCAGGACATGTTGTTGTCACGGGATTCAGGCCAGTCATGACAGAAGAAGAAGGAGTTGGTGCCCCCCATGCCTTCTACAGGCGGCCTGTTCGCTAATTCCTTGACACTTTCATGGTCCTTGAGAGTGTCTTCGTATATGGGAGTCAGCAATCGCCGAATCTCCGGGATCATACGTCGTTGCCTGGTCAGAGTTGAATAGGTGACGTCATTGCGAACAAGTCGCTCGAACAAGCTTAAGTTTAGATAATACGGCTCATCTTCAAAAGAATGTACATTTGTATGAGGCCTAAGTTGCTGATGATCTCCAACTATGATGAGATGCTGAAGGGAAGGTAAACAGGCGGCGGTGACGGGAGCCTCCATAGTCTCAGCTGCTTCTTCGACCAAAATGATCCGGGGATGTAGAGATGCCAGTAAAGCTCGATACTTCGAGAGTCCAGTTGTCGTGCAACCGATGATCCGCTGTTTGCGCAGAAGATGGGAATCTTCTTCCCATAAACCTACTTTCCGTTGGAGGACAGTCTCGTTATATTGGGTTGCAATCTGCCTCACTGCTGTAACGAGGTGCAACTTGACTTCTCGTTTGAAAAAGTTGTAAACGGCACCCCGGTCGATAGGTGGGATTGTCGTCAAATCACTGGTCTTCTGTAAAAGGTCTCGAATGTCAGTCCAAGTTAATTTTGATCCGCCTTTTCCACTCCAGTTGTCGCTCAAGAGAGTTACGGAACCACGAAGCATCTCAATGTCATCATCATCCCGCGCAAATGCTTCAGCCTCAATCTCTTGTAACTGCTCGAATTCAAGGTCCTCTTCTTCATAGCTCCAGTCATAGTCATCTGGCTGGCTCGGTCGATGACATGGGGCAACACGATTTCCGAGCCACTGCTCGATGAGTATTCCAGGATTATCCGAGGATGAAATTCCCATTGTCTCCTCTCCTTCGTCTTTTAAGGATTCGGCTTGTTCATGAGTGATAATACCTAGTTTTGAGAGAATGCGATGGTCTAGCGGCGGTTTACCAACTTCTAAGGGCGCTAGCAGCATTTGACAAGTATTTGTTAACTTCCGCATTGCGACTGTGGCCTGAATCTTCTGACTGCCTGGCTTCTTCCGTGGGTTACTGCCACGAACCTCGAACAGGGTTCGCTTTTTTATCTCTGGGTCCTTGCTTCGCCCTCCGAGACGAATGAAATTTGGTTCAAACTCTTTCGTGTGTCGTAGAATTTGATCTACGGCGTGATTTGTCTGGGCAGTGATCTAAATGTTTAGTTAGTTGACCGTGCATGATATTAAAGTAGTTAAGGCTTACTATTATGGGTGAGTCGTCTTTGCACATATTGTCACGCTGCACCTTCATCATCACAACGCTAACGTGTGTCTATGAATGTTAGCATATTTTCTCAATATAAGGATGTAGATCGAGGCGTAAAGGGCGGCAAAGGCAAAACATACTTTTCCTGTGCCCGGTGGGCCTTGCACAATCGCAATCTTGCTGGTGAGCATGCGTTTCAAGGCTTTACTTTGAGATGCGTCCAGTGAGAGTGAGGAAGAAGCGGGCCACTCTTCTAAGATATTGACGTTCTCGAAGCTTGCGCTATCCTCCATGCTAACGAGGGAGCTCAGGTTCATATATGGATTATCTCTAACATATGAAGGGGGTTCGACTTCTTTCTGGACGCTGACTAAGTGCTCAGAAAGAGGAAATGGTTCGCGCATAAGGTGTTGTAAAGCACGAAGTGTGTGTCTGCTCGCTTCAAAGAAACTGCCACGACATTCTACCATTACCCATTTTTTTGTCGGATCAATTTCTTGTTCCTCCGGCCGAGCGAAGAACAAGTCGATTTCAGGTGGATTTTGCTGCAGGGCAGCGATTGGTCGGGCCGCTACAACCGCAAAGATGCATGTGGTCTGGAAAGCATCATCTGTGGGTGATAGAGCCACAAGAGTACCAGTAATGAGTCGCTTACTCTGCTCCCAACGTATGAACTTCTTGACTCGCGAGAGAGAGAAGGCCACCCGAGTTGCTAATCCGCGGGGACTAAAGACAAGGCTGGTTATGTGAACGGGCTGTAGGATTGCAAGGTCAGCACAAATCTATATTTGGTAATTGAATTTACTCGCATACATCGTAGATGCCGATATTTTTATCATTATATTCGGCCTCATCCTTGTATGGGTTTTTCCGAAACTCATCCATCATTTTGCGAAATGGTTGGATAAAGTCTTCTCTCAAGAGCTCATACTTGGTGCTGAGATACTCTTCGTTGTTTTCATATGGTCCATATGCTTTATGTGGGCGAATGTGCTCGCCAGCATCAATGTCAATGAGAGCATGCGACTCGCTGAGATCAGGTCTTTGGAGTGGTAATATCTCTGAAGGGTCAGGAATCTCGGGTTTGTCGATCCAAGAACCAGCTGCTGTGAAGGGCTTCTTTTCTAGCTCAAAATACTTTCGAATGTCATTGTTGACGAAGGAAGAACCATAAGATGAGATGTTGACATTAGGGGCTGAGCTATTGTCATGGGGCGAAGCGCGACTAAAACGCTCTTTCAAATGAGTGTTGACCTCATCACCTGTAGTATGGTAAGCATATTGCATAGTGAGCAGTTCTGGATGCATATGGTGGCAGTAGTAGGATCAAGAAAGAGGCCAATAGAGGGTTCATAGACAAGATATTCTTGAGCTATGCCTAATGTTTGCACCCATGATGCAAGACACAAACTCACTATTATGATCTAAGTTGGGTAAGTTTGCGAAAGTATTATTCGATTGGGTAAATGAATGTTTGTTGGTTGTCCAGTTGCTAGTTGCGTGTTTGGGTCGGTTTGTTTGATTGCGGTGGCGCTTTGCCATGGTTGTTAGTGAGGTGCAAGATATGGCAAGAATGGAATGAAAAGTATGGTGAGGGTGGTGTTGTGTTTCTGGGGAGGGAAGTTTATTACGTCAACAAACCATTTGTTTTCTGAAGGCAGGTGCGCAAGCAAACGAGGAAGGAAGCAGCCAGTAGCAGGGTTGGTGGGCAATGCAGGTGAAAACATATTTTTGTTATTATCATTGTGATCGTTAGACATGGAACTTAGCATGTATGCAATTGGAATGACAGACAGATAGTGCTCGAAGCCGATCTTGTTGATAGGTAATTAAGAATTATATTATATTACCAAGGTAGGTTAGGTTCAGGTTTACAAGCTCGGACCACAATACAGGAACGCAGGACGACGGTGCCACAACACAGCACAGCACAGCAGAGCACCGCACCGCACAGTGCCGACTACCTAGAACACCGTCAAGTAAGCCTACCTATTGCCTACTGAATATGAGTATACACCAAAACCTCTTTACCATCACTTTTCACCTTTCTCGTATACACTGATCATCTCATATGGAAGCAACATGAACGAGGAGGATGACTACGACAATGGCAATAGTTCGGCTGAGGAGGACGAGGAGGTCGAGGAGGCCGATGCCATGGATGTAGATGAGGAAGATGATGGCGACGATGCTGATGAGGGCGACAATGACGAGGAGGATGTTGATGGGGACAACGACGATGAGGATCAGGATCAGGACCAAGACCACGATCATGACCACGACCAGGACCACGACCAAGACGAGGCTGACAGCCCATCACAGCTGTTGCGAGATCACCCCCCCAACATCAACACCCCAAGACCTGCTTCAGATACTAACCCCGCCGTCACCTTTACTTCTCCTAGCCCTCATGCAGCAGCAACAGGCATATTGGGCAACCTTCCCTTCCGACCTAGCGTGCGACAAGAAGCACTGAATGCGCCTGTCTACGACATCATCCCCACCATTGCTGCACCACACAGCACCTCGATCAATTCCATAACAGCCACGCCGGACATGCGATGGGTGTTTAGTGGTGGCGCGGACGGCTACATACGGAAGTTCAACTGGGTGGACACGGCCAACGGAAAGCTTGCCCTGACCGTCGCTCAGAGACACCCTTTTGTTGACTCAGTCACCAAGGCTGGTGTCCTTCTGTCCTATTGGGAGAATGAGGACAGCTCGGCCACCTCGGATACTCTGTCTCCAGTATATTCACTCGCCGTACATCATCAGTCGCTGTGGTTGCTGTCTGGGCTTGAGTCCGGCGGTATCAACCTGCAATCGGTACGGCATGAGGAGGGTAAACGGATACATACACTAAAAGGCCATCAATCTGCCGTCTCAGTCCTCACATTGGCGCAAGATGAGCTTTCGGTGTTAAGCGGCAGCTGGGACAAGACCATCAACGACTGGGACTTACACACCGGTGATGTGAAAAGGAAGTTTGAAACAAGTGGCAGCCAAATCTCTGCTATCGAACAACGACCCCTTTCCACACAACCCATTCCCCAAGACACCGAAACCCTACCACTAGCCAATGGCACCTTTTCGTCAAACAACGCCGCACGGCCACGAGCAAATGGTAGCCTTACCAACGGTACTGACACAGCAAGGGCGGCACAAGTAAAGGAAGAAAGTACCCAAGATGCACCGGGCTCACCAGACGACTCGCTATTTGGCGACAAGGACTCTCTTTTTGGAGACGGCCAGGAGAACAACCCATCGTCGGCATTGCCTTCGTTTGGTGACGATGATGATGAATTCTCACGTGCTATCGCTAATGGCATCCAACAAGCCGACGAGGATGGCCACGGCGACCTCGATATGATGGATATGGGCGGTCCGGTGCAGGTACCACAAGAGCAAGTGGATGAGACGATAAAAGAACCACCATCATCCACGCAAAAGGAATCCACTGTGAACGGTGCTACCGATTTCCAGTTAGCCACGGCGGTGAACGGTCTCCCGCATGCAGACGAGATGGAAAGACCAATCAATGTGTCGCTTAGCCAAGCAGAGCAGCCTATATCTTCTGAGACCACATTTCTGGATGCTTCATTTGATGGTACATTACGCATTTGGGATCGGCGGCAACCCAATCCAATCGCGCGCATATCACCACCGAGGAACACGCCGCCCTGGTGCATAAACGCATGCTGGTCACCCGATGGCAATTTTATATACGCGGGGAGGAGGAACGGCTCGGTTGATGAATATAGTCTGTATAAGGGTCTGAGGGAGCCGAGGAGGACGTTCAAATTTCCAAATGTCAGTGGCCCAGTCAGCGCCGTTCGAGCGATGCCGAACGGTAAGCATCTCATCTGGTAAGTTTTCTAACCGCTTTTTGTAAGGGCTCAACTTACTAGCGACAGTGCATCATACGATATTCTTCGTTTATACGATCTTGGTCAACAAGAGAAACAAGAAAGCGGGGCGAAAGGTGCAGCAACACCGTTCTTGATCGTGCCTGGACACCGTACTGGAGTGATATCACAGCTATATCTCGACCCTGCATGCAACTTTATGATCTCAACAGGGGGAAATAGAGGATGGCAAGGAAGTACGACGGAAGTTTTGCTTGGCTATGAGATAGGCATTGGGCAATAATGCCTCACTATACCCTGGGTTACGGCGTCAAGGTTGTACTTTGTACTCTACCGAGCATTATTATCGGCGCATTGCCTACTTTCTTGTAATCTGCTTATTGTGTATGCATGTATGTGCGCTATGGCGCTGCTGTATCCTGCCATCGCAGGATTTCATGCCTCATGCGATTGGTTGGCGCGGTCTAACCATGACGTAGACGCGTCATTTGGTCAATCAAAACGAGGATGCACCCTTCACACCCACAACTAACACTCCATCCACACCATGCCCCGTCTCGACGAAAACACACAAGAGTATCTCCGTGATGCCGAAAACGGTGTTCGACGCAATACATATCGTGCATGGGACAGCTTTAGCAACTTTGCACTCCGCGACAATGTGCTCGAAGTAGCCGTTGGACTGATGTAAACAAACCTTGCATATATATGTGTGTGTCTTCAAGAAGTGGAACAAGCTAATAAACAGTTGTTAGCCTCGCAGCCTCCTTCACTTCCTGCGCAAACTCCCTCGTCTCGGACATTATCCTTCCTCTAATCTCTCTCCTCCCCTTCCTCTCCCGTAACCTCGACGAGAAGTTCGCCATTCTCAAACACGGGCCTCACTACAACGGCAGTATATCCAATGGCTACAACACTGTGACGCAAGCTTTGGACGACGGGGCTGTGGTATTTGCGTATGGCAGTTTCCTCGACAAGGTTGTGCGATTTGGGTGTGTTGCTGTAGCGCTTTGGGTGATCGCGATTGCGTATTCGACGGGAACGGATGATAATATTGTGAAGAGGCAGATCAAGTGTAGGTTTTGCAGGAAGTACATTAGTGAGAAAGCAAAAAGGTGTGTGAATTGTACGAGTTGGGTGGATGGGAGGGAGAGTTGAGGTGTAAAAGTCCCTGGGTATACCTCGGACAGCACGTCTACGAGACTGTAGTATGATTTAGTACAAGTTAGATATCACTCCTGAATACAGAGCTTCCCGCTCGCTCAGCTGAACTTAAGCAGCGCACCGACAGCCTAGTAGTCAGGTGGGTGATTGCTGGCGAATACCCGCCGTTGCATGTTTTTGATGCCTGGCACTTTTTATTCTATTTTAAACAGTATCCTAGCCCTCGGCTCCAAGTGATTTTAATCGATTATCTAATATCAGCTTGGTGCATAGCAAAGACAATTCGGTGCTTACACAAACCACCCGGAAAACTACTTCGCAGCATCACAGTGCCCATCTACATCATCGCGCATTATCAAGGACTCCCCTAATCTAAAATATATCTGCTAGAATGCTAATCATTCGTTCATACTAGCAATAATTACACACACTGGTACGACATCCCCTCCAGTAGAAACAAAAGGATGCATTACCCTGTCCATCCTCGATCAATGGCGCCTGTAGCGCAGCGCACGACATCAAAAGCGTGCATATCACCCGCGCCTCCAATCCACGCCCTCGCTCCACAGCCTAAACGACATGTACATCCTGCTTCTATGATGAACTCGCGATACCCGATCTGCGTGGCCTGAAGGAAGGAATCGGGCCTACCTGGTGTCTATGCAGAACATGACGCCACTACCCACCCCGTCTGCAATAGACTAGATAGAAAGAGAATTAGAATACCCGGGCTGTGCTCGTTGCGAGGCAAGCATGGAATGTCATGGGGTTGGATTGGATAGGATCAGCAAGAAAGGGTCCTGTCAGTCTCGTACCGAATGTGCAGATGGCGAGCTGTACTATCTTGTTTACAAATCCTACCAAGCAAACTTCATGGCCAACGGACGAAGGTAAACCACACATGGCTGTTTCCAGCACCGCGGATGATGGCAGGCTAGAATGACATTAGTAGGCAGTTGAGTGTCGAATACCTACGTTTGCTGGTGATGCGCGGAGATGGACAGTACATCTTCTGGCGGTAAGCGCGGCGAGGATGCAATTGGGGAAAATGGGGTGTGGTGGATGCGGGGTGAGGTCACGACACATGGACGCTTAATTAGGGTACGCGCTTGGCGGTGCTAAGGGAGAATATGTGTGGGCGTGTATTGGCATTTTGATTCGTCGTGCAATGGGGAGGCTGAAGGGTGGTAGGAAGACAAAGTGTGGAGTGGTCATGAAGACGAAGTGGCTAGATGGTAACCATTTGTTTGCGCTATCAAAACTATATCCACCTTCTTTCCATCTATTCAGGACACACCCAGTGCTGCACCTCAATCTTAATGATATCTCCGGCCCATGTGCAAATGCTCACTATAAAACGCCACCCAATGCAAATATCCATAAGTATGCAAGCTGAACATAAATGAAGAACGCCATGCAGTAGAGTGTATGATGTGACCATGCCATACACCGTGAAAAGCAACAAGACAGGAACAGAAACCCAAAACGCCAAAATACCGCTCCATGCAAGTCCCTCCTCATTTAGCCCTCCTTTACTCTGATGGCTCTGAAGTACGATCGGGGTTGTAGCGCGCTGCAGTACTCTTTCTTTCTCTCCATTTACAATCTCGATCTCTCGGCTACTTCGCCCCCCCTCATCCGCGAACGTGATCGCGTCGACGACCTACGGCGGTCAGCACCATCCTTGGCCTTTCTAGTCTTTGCGCGTCTGAGCACAGTGCTCTCCTCCTCTTCCGACTCGTCAACGGTGAATAGGTCTGGGCTTGGTTCCCTCCATGAGTGCCGATGGCCAGACATGGTGCGTGAGTACCGGCGCCGGTTCTGTACCTTGCGGGTTACAAGCTCTTGTGCACGGCCACGTGTTGGTTCAACGATGAAGATTCTTGGCTTAGTGATCTGTGTCATAATTGATGGTATATCATTAAGACGGTCATCGTCGAGGCCCATGAATGATTCGTCGTCCTCCTGGATAATGGATGGATGGTACTGGGTGTGGAGTTGTGTATGATTTTGCTTGACATAACGGGCCCATTTGTCTGCAACATTTGACTTGAACTTGGAGGCTTTGCTTGTGCGCTGGCTGTCAGGGATGATGATGCCTGCGCTGAGAGAAAGGTCGTACGGATCATCCTCCTCACTGATGGGAGTGATGAAGTGAGCGAATGGATTCTCGTCAATATCTGGAAGGTCCTGTTCATGGGCATGGTCCATTTCAATGCTGTCGATGCATGGTGGGAAGGAATAAGACCTATATGAATTTCTTAGGTACGAAGGCATTGTTTTGATGATGTCTTTGATGGCTTGAATGGGCGAGCTCTTCCGAACTGGCAGTGATGGTTTGGCACTTGTTTCGAGCTGGATAACGGTAAGGCTGGTAGTGACTAGTCTGTCCTTTGCCGGCGCCTGGCCGGTCAATCCAAGACACAACAGCGTGGAGCGCTGTTTGAGGATAGTTCAAGTGTGGGGTTAATGGGTGCGATGATTTGTAGCTTTGCCAGCTGTATAAACGGGTGCAAAGCAGATATTTATACGTGACCGGGACGCGTAACTTAGTAACTTTGCAGAGCCGCGTGCTATGATTCAGAGGGCGCAATGTCTCGTTGGGGAGTGGTGCCTGGGATGGAGTTTGCCTAGTGTGGAGGACTGATCAAAGCAATGGAAACCCGGAGAATGAATGAGATGGATGAAGCCGATGTCCCAATTTCCTCCACAAAGTCTCCTGGCATCTAAGACGATCCTATGTGGGATACATGCAGAACTTATATGCATCAAAGAGCAGATGGAGCGATTGACTGTTTTATGCACGGGGTCCCTTGTAGGTGCAGGGCACACACATTAGCGGATCAGCACGGAAAGCTTAGTTCAGCGTAGACAGGAAGAGTATAAATTCCAAGGCGGAGAGGAATGAATGACTGGCCATGTGGGCGAAGATTACCCATATGACCTATCGCAGCACACCCTCTTCTACTGGGTCATCTGCATGCTGCAGGCCGCATGCACAAGATTGGCCCACCTGCAAAACTGTCGATTGCTTGCAGGCCCACAGAAATGGCGGGCTTGTACTGGAGAATGATAGCAAGTAGATATTACCCAGGGCGATCGTGTGCCGAAACGAAGACTTTTTTGGGGGGTTGGGGGGAGGAAGAGGGAAAGGGAAAGGGCCGAATTATCATCAGAAGAAGTGGGGGTGGGGCATGGTTGTACCGACTGATGAAATCACGACGCCAACCTTCATGTTCCCTCCCAGCCTCACTCACACACATTCATACAGCCATACAGCTACAACTACTGCCACACCGCTCGCTTGTGCCCTTGCAGGGTGCTAGGACTTGCCACTTTCAGCCTGCCCATCTTCCAAATAGGTGACGAGGCTGCTTGCGTGAATATTCCAAGGTTCCTTTGCTTTGGTTGCCCACACCCTCCACTGGCGACATTACAGGTCAGGTATTTTACTTGAATCCTAGGCAGAATTGCGGTTGCTGCTAGTTTCACCTGACGCGTCTCTCCATACATCGCTTTGATCACATTTCCGGGCATAAACTCCCCGTACCAATTCAAGGCCATTTACTTCGGACAAAATCGATAAGACCCTTCCATGGCGAACCGACATCTGATCGGCTCGTACCATCACTCGCCAATCTCCAGCTAAATCAGCATAGGTCATTTGTCAAAAAAATATCCACTTTCCGGCCATTCTCAATTTCGACAAGCCCACTTTGCCTAGTTGTACTGCACCCCCTCCAGACTTGTTTTCAATCATGCCTAACTCCCCCATGGCCATCACGCGTTCCCACTTACGCAAGCCTTTATTTCCACTTCGCGTCCCCGAAGCTGATATGGCACCATCATGAACCGCGCCACCTTGAGATCCGGTTCCCAATATCTGACTAAGAACTTTATTTCGACTGGTTGTATCACCTGAATCCCAAGGTTCGGAAAAGCCCGATACTCAATTCGTATCTTATCCTGCCTAGAAGGCGTCCATATTTGCCTCTCCAGCCTTAGCTGGACGGCCTGTGTCGCATATTCCACCCCCTTTGGATGTAAAGAACCTGCAACCGCCCTAATATGCTTGACATAAAATAAGGCAGGGTCAATTTGATTTTAATAGAGATACTTCCGAGTCGCTATAAAGCGTGAGCAGGGCTTCTGAGTAGCCACTCACTCAGCTTACTTATTGAACACAGACTTCGCCTAAATCCTGATGCTATCCATAGTTCTATCACACGAAAAGAAACTCGAGCTGAATCTCTCGACAACTTCCCCAAAGAACAGTTGCCATAGAACATATTATGATGTGTCCCTGATTTAACAGGTGATATAGTGGTACTTTATATCATGGAGAATGCACAATTTGAGGACCCCGATCAACTTTTTCAAGCTCATGATCCTTTACAAGCGCTGTTACCGATTAGAATCAACCCGTTCAAGTTTAACAAACGGTGGTAAGCAATATTTCGATACACTAGGTATTGAGTGAGATGAGAGCCTAAGCTGAGCGCCCACAACCCCAACCTTGAGACCTAAACCATCGCGATGTCGCAAATCCCTTGTTCGGGCCGACGAGAATATTCCAACGAACGATTGCTAGACGTTCAGGCGAGATGTTCATCGCGTCACATTTCGAGGCGTTCACCGCCGTTCACCGCTTTTTGATGCTTACAATCAGACTAAGCTAAACGGCCCCCACGACTACGTGTGACTAGCCTACAACCTCGCAACCAGGGTGTCCCTCCGGTCCAACTGCGCGACTACACTTCCTAAGCCAAAGAAAACTTCACGTCCGAGATCGCCCGACCAGCCCACAACAATTCGTTCGGGATCATCGGCCACTATGAATATCTTCTACTTCGGACCTTTTGTGGCGCATGCAGCAGAAGATTTTTGCCAGCAGTTCTGATCAGCCCAAACAAAATATAACCGAAGCTGACCGCTGTAGATCTGCCATTGGGGATACACATTCACACACAACTGTACTTGAAACCAACTTGTTGCAGCTTGTGGACTCCATTCCTCTACGGCGCCCTTGTGGAGTAAATGCAAGCACTGTAAGGATATGTAGATTAGAAAAGTCTAGCAGCAACACCGACGTCGATCATGTCTTCTGAAAATTTCCATTTTTGTTGCTTTGTATAGGTACACAAGAAAACCGGTTAAAAGCTTTCACCGACTACATCTTAAGAACTTGAGATATTTTGAAAATTTCAAGAGGTGATTAGAAATGTTCGCTCATTACACTTGATGAAAGCCCCGCAGAGTGGATATCATTTTTTGGGGGGTAAACGAAACTGACCGAACTTAGCTCATCTTCACTCCAAAGGCATATCGTGTTCTTTTACCCCTGTCATTGAACGGCGTTTATTATCCACCGCCACTTACCCCTAAGCTTTCAAGAAACAGTTATATCTCAAATCCTGTGCTCTTATCTGATTGTGCTGTCACCTTAGAGTTGCATCAAGCTTTCGTAATGATGAAGGATGGGTTCTACTTGAAATGGAACTGCAGTCCAATTTAATATGGCTCTTCTTGCTCCAGTGTACACAATGTGTAATTTTCGATTCCGACCTAATTTAAAATCCTTCAAACATTCTCAGAGACGCGACCGCCTTTTTAACGTAACAGTTTGAGCGTTATACTTGCTCAACCTTAGTGGCCATTTGGATCTGGTTGACGAGTAATTTCTTGTCGTTACAAGTTGCGACATGCACTAGTTATATTACCTAATGCGAGTCGAATTAAGCGACCCGATGGGCTGAAGATCCATGAACTGGATGTTAGTTATGCTGTGTTAAAAGCTTTAGATGGATAGATGACTGCAGGTCTTGAAATACTGTAGTTTGGCCAATGGAACAAGTGAGGGTCACTGCTCATCACAGACCCTCGCATAGATTGAATCCTGACCATCAAATCTATAAAGATGAGAGAATTTTTTTATTTGCTATACATTTATGGAAGGAACTGATTATGGCCACTCATTAGTCTTATCGTAAAGGATACGAAAATATGAAAATGACACGCCTTCATCAATCTCATTTGTTTGAAATTTTATGTCCTTAGATAAAGGGGTAAAGCAATTAGGGATTGAATTGAGGGCAGTGTATCATAATATGTTCTGACTACCAATATACATACGAAATTTGCGACTAGGGGCATGTATCAATCTCAGGAACAGTGGAGGTTTGGAGGTCGAACTGTTTGGATTTTAGCTATTGGTTGCGATAGCTTAGTTGCATAGTAAATTTAAGATACAAAAGACACACTGACCGTGGAGTTCAAGTCCGTTAAACTTCACTTTATAGTCGTGCTGCTAGTTGTAATTTCAAAAAACGTCGCATGATACGAATCATCGCTCTATTAGTTATTCCCCATACCACATTGTCATCAGTAGCTTCTTTCTTCCATCAACTCCAACTTCTTCCCCAGCGCTCCTCTATGAGCGTGCTGATCTCCAGTACCCTCTCTCTAACCACACCATGGCCTGCCCCCTCCACAACCCTAACATCCTTAAAACCAAGTTTCTCAAGCTGCTCCTTGTTACATACATCATATTCACTGCCTAAAATTACAAGATATGGAACATGCCGCCATCCCTCAATATCCCAATGACAGAAGCAAAATGTCCCTTATGCTCACGCATCTGCCACTGCCTCAATGCCTCAGCAACAACCTCACCCTTGCAACCCTGTCCTCCCAGTCTTCCGGTACACACAACTTCCCTCCTTCCAAAACTTCAATCACCCACTTCGCTGCCTTTTGCTCGTCCCCTCCCCGCCCCAAACTCATCCTCCCCACATCTCCAAACGTGCTAGATTGAATGACCCCCGCAGGTGCAACCAACGCGAAACTCTTTACGCGCGTTTGCCGAGATATAACGTATCCAATACTTATCGCACCGCCGAAGGAAAATCCGAGGAGGTGCACTCTTTCCCATGACAGGGCATCGAGTATAGCGTCAATTAAATCGTAGAATAGGCGCGGTTCGTGCGGTAGCATGGGTGTGTCGCTTAGCCCATGGCCCCAAAGGTCGAATAGGACGAATTGAGCGTGTGGAAAAGAGGATTGTAGGGCTTGAACGAGTGGTAACATTCCTAGAGCGGGTATTTGAACGCCATGAATGAGGAGGATACGAGTGGTATAGTTTTGTATTGGGTTCTGTGGGGGTAGCAGTAGTAAGCTGCGTTTCCATTGGGGGTGGACACGTATTGGACTAGTGGGAGAAGAGTGCCAAATGTTTTTGTGAAAAGGGATTGGGGCGGGGCACGAATTGGGGAGGATAAAGGGAAGGGTGTGCCTGGACGGGGGAGGACGATGAATGGGTTTGTTTCGATTGATGACATATTCTCCAACCCTGATATTTTTGAAATTTAGTAGTAGTGATTGCTAAAAGGACATCTTGGGATTTTAATGCTTTGTGTTAGGGTTAGTGCAATTGAAGAATTAGCGCAGGAAGCAATGAAGCAATGACATGGAGTCTTAATCAAAGAAAACAGAGACGTGAAAAGAATAAATGAAATTGATAGTATGGATTGTTATACAATAACACGTAAACACTGCCTTAAATGCAAAACTGAACTCAGGTATCTCTCACTCAAAAAACTTTTACAACAAAAACATGAACATGAACATACGATGAAAGGGTCATCGCAAAGAAGCCCAAACCTCCTCTTCCAAACCAATTTCATTACCACCTATTCACTGGCACCCCAGGGTGCATATTCAGTAGGTACTGTGGCCCTGGCATTGTGCCCTGCCCCACAGGCCTCTGCCCCTGCGCCCCAAACTCTGTCCTCCCAACATGACCACGGCCAACCAACTCGTCCTGACTTTCCACCCTGTTCTCTTCCATCTGCTGCAACATAACCGTCTTATCATTCTCCTCACCAAGTCTCGAACGTTTGTTCGCGCGGGCGTACGCGGATCCGCGGCGCCGGATGCAGGATTGAAGGAGAGTGATGAAGACGAAAACGGCTAGGGAAAGGGTTGTATATGCGAGAATAAGTGGCCGTGTTTGAGAGGATAAGTGGAGGCCCAGGCCGCCAGTGAGGACAAGGAGGATGAAGGATGTTGAGACGAGGGGGGTGTGGAGGCGTGGGATGATGCTGTGGAGACGGGAGATGTTGGGGATGGGGAGAAGGCTTATGAGAAGTATAGGAGCGAGAGCAATAAAGGCGACAATCTGGTGAGGGGTTTGGTAATTTTTGGACTTTCGGGTTGTCAGCTAGGTTTTGGGTGTGCGTGGGGGAAGGGGATCTTACTCGATTGTATTGGGATGAGGAAGAAATCCCAAGGGCATACGCGACGACGAGAAATGCCATGATGAGGATACTAGCTCCGACGTGAATTCGTATGTTCTTGAAGAAAGCTGCAAAGATGACGTTGAGCGGCCATATGACGAAGAGGGCTAGGCATGCAATGATGGTGTGGGCGAGAGTGGCACGGTCACGGTCTCGTACCATATCTCCATCCAACTTCACGCCGTTCAATGCGCTACTGTTTCGAGGCACTCCTGCTTCTCCTGTGGCAGTCATCATATCCATGGTAAAGGTGCCGTAGCGAACATGCCGCCGTAAATCTGCCGAGCGCGAACTTGATTGTAGTCGATTTGCAGGGCCAAAAGCATACATCATTGCATGTGCCTTGTTCTGGATATCAATAGAGCCGCCTCGCCAGGACCGGCAGTTGCGACATACGGCCTTGAGTACGAACATGGAGTCGTTGGTGATGGCTGTGCCAGGAAGGATATCCAGGTTGATGGCTGGTTCAAATGTAGGCTCTATGTTCTTACTGCCAATACGTGGCGACACGGTGACATTGTCTCCGTTGCTATTCGGATACATGATAAACATCAGGCTATTTTCCATTTTTGATCCAAAGCCCACTCCAACCCATGAATATGCTGGACTGGCAAAGTACAGGAAGACATCCTGGGAGCTATTGGAGATGCTGACAGAGAATTGGGTTTCTGTTTCCGAGAGGAAGAATGTAGATACAGGCATTGTGCTGGTACCATTTTGCCCAACAGTAACAGTGACGAAGACTAGTGAATAGTTAGTTGGTGAAATGGTGCAGCAGTAATGACTTTGAAGTCGGAGTAATCCTACAACATAGCGCCACAACCAGCGCACCGAACCGCACACACACGTTCAGCATGACGCCGCCTTCACACATTCAAAATCAAACCTGTGTTATAAATGATAAAATAAAATAAAACAAAGTACTACAGTATGTAGAAGGAGAATCAGAACTCAGTGACACTAGCAGCAACAAACATGCACCCAACATCTACTCAGCAACGTATAGGCGCCCTCCTCCCACTTATACCTACCTAGGTACCCTCACCTGAGCCTGAAACACCATGCCCCATCCAGTGAATGGCCTTTTCCCTCTTCTTGTCCTTGCAGGTGTTGCGCACACCACGCATGTACCCAATCAGCTTTGCGCTCCCTCCCAAATTCGCAGAAACCATGGCGCTTAAGCTTCCGAGCCAGGGGTTTCAACTTCTGACGGGCTAATCCGGGCGCCAATCAGCCTGTGCCGATTCATCCACGCGCCAAGCTACGAATTTGGCGCCAGGTGCGTTGCTAATAAACTCTCTGCTGTTTATTGAATAATTATGCGCGTATTTTTAGCCTTGGGTTTTATTTGTGTCGTCTTTGCGCCCCCCGCGGAACAGGAAGTGTGGCTGAGGGCTAGGCGGGAGCTAAAGGGAGACCTCCTCTCATATGGCTCCGATTGGGAAAAGCAAGGGCAGACATAATTACTTGCATACTATAATACAAGTTATACTTGCCTTACCATCACATCGTCCGCTTTGGGATACAGCATGGCTATGAATAAATTTAGGGCCCGTAGAGCTAGTGGGATTTCACTTCGTCTTCACTGTGGAATGCACGAGTAGAATGATGAATAAGATTTTCGAAAACCAAGAAACCCATGTACTCTTTCGCTGGCTTCGCCTCATTCATTTGTCATGTGTAGACTCTTGCCAAAACAGCGCACGTTTAAGAGACCCTGGCACAACCCCTACTTGGATTTTGGATGGTGACGAAGAAGAAAAGAAAAACAGGAAATAAAAAAAATAAAAACCTGAATCGCGCCACCCCATATCCGCTCTACCCATGCTAGTCATAGTCGTGATTGTCGTTAAGGCATACAGGCCCGCCAGGCTGCGAAGTAGACCCTAAGGTCGTCACGGACGCTGCTATGTAAGTCGACTGGTATCATACTGAAACTACAGCCGACAAAAAAGAGGAGCGGTGGGTTGTGTTGCTCCTCAAAACAATCAATTGTTGCTGGTCGAAGTGAATCATCCGCTCGCCGAGACAAGCGAGCCCTCTTGATCTAGATAAGAGACTCCATCACGCCACGGATGAAGGTTGGTGCAGGAGCCCCAAACCCTACTATTAGTGTCTGCAAAGGTCCACAGGCAAAGTGTGGCTGATGACAAGGTTTAACGAAAGCGATGACGGTGGCTATCGTAAGCTACCTCACGCTCGTAAAATTTTTCGTCATAGCCGCCAGAAGACCTGGGTGGAATGCGCCCGCTTGTGCGCTCATAATCGATGCGAATATTTTTGCGCTTGCGACGTAGGTCATCAGAAAGCTCTACAAGCTGCAAAACATCCTCCTATACAAAATTAGCTGGCTGTTGCTGTTGAGGGGGGCGCTGTAGAGAGGTAGCCATACGTAGCGTAGGTACTCCATGACGTAGAAGAAGTCATCGGTTTCCTCGCACGAGTAGCCCATTTGATCAATGGCCTCCCTGATGACGAGATCCTTGGTGACTTCTGTCCACATATCCTTCTTCCTTGGCTTGACGTTAAATTCGCCTACAGAGATGTTGTTAGTGGCTTGGTCACTGCTGCCCACACAATTAAGCCAAACTAACCACTTTCACGGTTGATGTCAATTTCCAGATTGAGATCCTCGTACTCACGCCCACGTCCAGGTCCACGACTGCGGCTTCTAATGAGGTGATTGTTAGCGGGCAAAATACAAAAATAAAATAACAACCCGCCCCCCCAAGAAAAAAGACATAGATTAGATTAGGTAGCGAGGACAAACTTACTCTCTTCGCCGAATGTCGATCTCCAGGGTTTCATTGACGGGCCGAGGAGGCGATGGTGGGGGAGGCGGGGTAGGAGAACGGGCCCTCTCGACTCCTGTTGTGAGAGAGAGAGGATATTAGCAATGAGCATAAGATAAGAACAGCAGCGAGCACCAGACGTACCATGGTCAATGTGTCGATGATGGGTAATGATCTCCTGGATGATGGGAGGCCTGATTTCCGGTTCTGGTGGTGGAGGTGGGGGTGGTGGTGGGGAAGGAGAGGGAGTAAGGGCTCGCTCTTCTTTGCGTCTAATGATGATCTCGTCCTTGATGATTTCGCGAGGGGCGGGCGAGGTATCGCGACGGCGAATGGTGAACTCTTCATGCTCTCTTGCCACCAGCTCGCTCCTAGATCGTGGAGGGGGAAGGCTCCTCTCGCGGCCTCTGATGGTCAAGGAGCTGCGTTCCCTGCTGGTATCGCGTCCATCGCGACTGAAGTCGCGGCGGTGAGCATGAAGGTCAAAATTGCCGTCTCGCTCCTGGAAGCGGATGGATGCTCGCTCGGCAGAGACGTCCCTGCCATGGCGTGTGGATTGGCTGCGGGTGGCGTGGATGTCCAGGCCATCTCCACGGCCACGGCCCCGAAAGCGCACGTCATCGTCAAAGTCGACCTCGCGAGGCGGTGGTGGACGGCGGGCACCATCGCCGTGGCGGAAGATGATGTCTTCACGCTCGACTGCGCGTATCTCGGGCTCTCGGGGTGCGGGTCCTCGCGACTGCTCCCGGCGGCTGACGCGGATATCCGTCTCTTCACGCTCGATATCTCGAGTGCCGCGGCGCACAGGCGCATCAAAGTCGCGGATGGTCGAGGGCGGAGGGGGGGCACGACTGCTACGGGTCGAGCGGACATCGTCATCAAACCCCCCGCGATGGCTGCGAGACCCCGCACGTGAGAAGTCGTCCTCGCGCTGGTGGACTACCATGGGCCCGGCAGTGGAGCGGTGGTCATCGCGGAAGAAATCGGGAGCACTGCGACGGGGATCTGAGCCTCGTCGCAACTCCAAGTCAAGCTCCTCATAGTTGCGGTTGCTCCGGGTGCCGTTACGGTAGAAGTCGCGCTCACGTTCCTCATACAGCTCGGCGGTGGGGTAGCGCCGCGACATGACAGTATGACGGGTTGACAGGTGAGAGGTAGAGAGAGAGGGAGGGGGGAGGGGGACGAGACAAGACGAGTTAGTTATGACGGTGGTGGTGGGGTTGGTGGTGTGAGCAGCAAGTGACCAGGAACGATGGTCAAGTTGAGGGAGGGGGTAAGAGGTGAGAAAGGGAAAGGGAGAGGGGAAGACGAAGAGAAGAGGAAGAGGAAGAGGAAGAGACGAGGATGAGGATGAGGATGAGGAAGAGGAAGAGGAAGAAAGAAAGACAGATGTCAGGCTCGCCGTGTTGGTCTTGTGTTGCTTGCAAAGTTGCAAGATTCAAGGTTGGCACACACACACACACACACAGGTTGGGGGTCGCCTGTTGCTTTTTGCCCTTTTCACATGGCCCAGGCAATGACGTAGCTTCGACGCATCAGCCCAATACCTTTTCCCACTCAGTACAGTTGGTAGGTAGGTTAGGTAGCTAGGTAGTTGAGACTTATCATCAGGCACAATGTACCGAAACCAACCGCTACCCAATCTTAGCCTCACTGCCTCCCTGTACATGCTACAATTATCAATTACCAATCATCACCATTTCCTCTTGTTCTTCTTGTTCTTCCTGTTCTTCCTGTTCTTCCTCTTTTTCCCATCGGTGCTATTGTGCTAGGTACTCCCCAGCCCTGCTGCGCAATGACGTCTGTCCAGGGATTCGCCTGTTTTGCCTAACCAAGGCCCGTATCTACTTACCGGTAGTGCAAGTCAACCAACAAGTCACAAGTGATTCAAGTCACAAGTCACAAGTCACAACCACGCCCCAACTCGGCCTTCATACTTGAAACTTGAGTCTGTGAGATAGATGCCTAATACTAATAGTATGCAGTGCGTCTCCCATGTATAATTCACGTGACCGTGACCGCCAATACCATCTTTCTCGCCTCTGGATGAGGTGTTACGGTAGTAGGTACCGCCATGTACCAAGCAAGTACCTACATACACAGTAGTAGATAGGGTGGTGGTCGACAAATCGCGAATCGCTCGGTTCGTCCAGCGCACGTGCTTAGATAACGCGCTGGTATGCGGAATGCATGACGCGGCTGCCGAGCGATAACATTTGGTCTTTGTCTCTCACATGTTTCTATCCGTCCTTGTTGGCATTTACTCTTCTAATCCTTCTTTCCAATACACTCCTATCTACTCAACATGTCTCCTAGCCAACTTGGTATTCTTGCCAACTTGGCGCTGGCCGCCACTGCTGTCCTCATCCCATCCACCATGACACCGGATGACACCGGATATGACCACCACACCATCCAAGGACTGGCCATGAATCCCTTCCAGAGATCAGTCGCTCTCGAGTGTCCAAACTGCCCTATAGCCAGCCCGGGCGAGAATCCCGTCTTCGTACATGTTGGCATAGGAAATGCATTTGTAAGTGGCGCAAACCCTCCCAGCCCACCTTCACTATCAACTTCAGCCTCACTGGCAGAAGGGTCGGTTCATTGGACAACTCGCTAATACCCCCTCAAGCTCCTTGAATTTGCTATCGGCTCTCATGGAGACACTCTAGAGATCGACAAAGGCTACCAGCTGTACCCCCCGGCTGTAAATGAAGCGTTGGCACCCTTTCATGTCACCCAAATTGACCCTCACGCCGAAACACCTTTGCGTCTCCGTGTTACCGCCTACACGCTCAGCTACAACAGTGCTGTGACCATATCGGAGCAGGGCACCGAACTGTTTCCCATGACTCTTCAGATCGCCGCCCTGGAAGGAACCGCAATTAAACCACCAGCCCTCACCATCAACGTCCTCAAGGATGCCAGTGGCCGGCTTATGATGGCATCGATCAAGCTCACACCCGTATCCGAACCGAAGTCGACGAAAGCTGAGAAGAAGTGTAGTGAATGGCCACTGTTCTGCAAGTGGAAGAGTATTGTGGCGAATCGGGTTGAGAAGATGAAGGGTAAGGGTTGCTCGAAGCGTCCACACGGGCTCCACAACCCGATGGAAGAGGATACGATGGAAGGAAAGCCTCCACATAGGTTCCACCCTGACCGTCTTCATGGTCGGCCACACCACCGCCCGCACCACAAGGGTCACAAACATCATGGCAACCGTCATGGCCACCACTCACAACATAGATTGCGCATGTTTGCAAGCCGGGCGTTATTCACGGTCTTGATTCCTATCGCAATTGGTATCCTGGCTGGAGCTGTGACATACTTCATCGGAATGGCGCTAGGAACGTTCATTGCGATCCTCATTGTCAAGGTCCGTGGTCAAGAGTACCAGAGGATCATGCTGGATGAGGAGGTTGAAGAACACAAGGTTGGAGGGCAGAGTGACACGGCCGAGTATGCTGAGTTACCAGCGTATGACGAGCCACCAGTGTATGAAGAAGGGTGTGATGGGAAGGTTGCTGATTCCAAATAGGCAGCAGCACCATGGTGAATGGGCGTGGTGAAGTTTATGAATGACGTGTTGGATTGATAACTGGAGATATGGAGTTGTGGTGGGGGTTCTGGAATGCTGTACGAATATCAACCAACTTGACTGTGCTATGTACATGCGCATTGTATTCTATTTTCTAAAATACAGTTTTTTTTGTATGCATGGCTTGTAAGGATATTTCTTTTTTGTTCCTTTGGTTAGATATATTTTGGTGGGTCGTTGTTGAAGTTGGCGCACTGACCACATGCACGGCCAGCATTTCCTTCTAGGCAGGTCCGGGGCCGCACCTGCAAGATCAAAAGTGTTTGGAAAGTGCTGCTTTCCAACACTTTTTTGATTTTCCTTGTTGCAACATTGATAGCTGATTCTTCCACCTCTTGTCCGTCCCAAACCAGTCTAGCGCCTTCCGCTCTGTGTTTGATTCTCGAGGCAACCGCAAGCGCCCCGACCCTATTTAACCTGCTCACCCCCCGCTGGCTTTTTTGCCTCTGCTCTCTTTTCTCTTCCTTTCTCTTATTCGTTTTATTCTCACCATACCCATACTTTCTCCAGCTGCCTCAGCCAGCAACAACCAACTTGCACTAAATTACATCCAACTATCAACACACCCTACCAACATGACTGGACGTACGTAAACATATTTGTTTTATTTTCTTTCCCTCTCTTACCTAATCATGCACCGTCGCGTGCTTGGTGGTTTGCGCATGTCGCGCGCATGGTGTTGTTCAGCCTTTCACGCGACGCCCCACACCTGTGCATCTCACAAGCCCCCACGTCGTGTTCTCGTTGCATCACTTCCTTCATTCCTATACATACATAATATGATGCTAACAACCTCATTCAGGCGGCAAAGGTGGAAAGGGTCTCGGCAAGGGCGGTGCCAAGCGTCACCGCAAGATTCTTCGTGACAACATCCAGGGCATCACCAAGCCCGCTATCCGTCGTCTTGCCCGTCGTGGTGGTGTCAAGCGTATCTCAGCCAGTACGTCGTTGCAACCTCATCCTCGCAGTGTATCGATGCTAACCTGGCACTAGTGATCTATGAGGAGACCCGTGGTGTCCTCAAGACCTTCCTCGAGAGCGTCATCCGCGATGCCGTCACCTACACCGAGCACGCCAAGCGCAAGACTGTCACCTCTCTCGACGTCGTCTATGCACTTAAGCGACAAGGCCGTACCCTCTATGGTTTCGGTGGTTAAGCGCCTGTACCTTCTCTGGTCACTAGGTATGCATGTGAAACCTTGGGTTATGGACATGATTTGGGCACAGCAATTGGCTCTCCCCGGCGTTATACTATGGGTGGTTAGGAATCCTTCAATGATACGACACTTTGAGTCCCCATCTGGCTGCTTCTAGTCAATGTATACAAGTTCTGTGCACAATTGCTTTGGTTTCCTCTTGCTTACTGTGCCTCGCTGTACTTGCCCTCTCCACCTCATCCTCCAAGACACACGAAAAGCCACATTGACATGCAACATGCTTTCTATCCTGCGTGAATGATGGTGCAGATCCATCACTTATATTTCATTTCATTTGAGCTGATGTTCGCGGTGCCAGATGATGAAATACCCAGGCTCAAATACGTCCCATTCATTTGCTGTCTCCTCTTCCATAACTTCAAGAGATAGGTTATCTAATGACTAGCTTTACTTTTGTTTTCACTCTTGTTTTCACTTTCATGTTCACCTTTACCTAACTACCTACTAGGTAGTAGCCCACTTTTCTCTGCGATTCTGCCACTGTTCTCAGATCGCTATTGGTTACAATAGCAGCTTGGAGACTAGAAGGCATTGTAATCAATAGACAATAAAAATGAGCGTTTGCTAAGGCACTATTGTAGGTATACTTGATGAGCTGGAGAGTTAGCAACCTTTACTCTCTCTCTCTTTCTTCTCCAGACCCCCTCCGGCATTGGCTCTATTACAATGTCATCCTCCAAACCCTTCAAGTTTAACTTTGGCGCTGGCGCCTTCCCATCTCCGTCCTCCAACAACTCTACATTCACTTTTGGTGCGGGCGAGTCTACTACCTTCGCCCCAACCG
This sequence comes from Phaeosphaeriaceae sp. PMI808, assembly GCA_021365335.1. NCBI lineage: Eukaryota > Fungi > Ascomycota > Dothideomycetes > Pleosporales > Phaeosphaeriaceae > Phaeosphaeriaceae sp. PMI808. The sequence continues at coordinate 204,676 of JAJTIZ010000058.1, forward strand.
GTGCTGTGGACGAGCGGCTGGTCTGCTCCGAATCCGTGTTAGCTGCGGCTAACAAAGAGATCGCCCGGCTTGGCACGGAGCTGCAGGCAGCTCACGTGGCCGCCAAACAATCTCGCACTCGCGAAAGTATCGCTCGAGGTGCACTAAACGCGACTCGACATCAACTCGACAAGGAGGTTGCGAAGGCCGTGGAGGCGAAGCTCCGAGAGATGGAGCAAAACCCATCGGCACGTGTCACCGACCTCCAGCACGAGGTCGATGGCCTCAAGAAGCAGCTTGCAGATGACTACAACAAGATCTGCGACCTACAGAATCAGGCCTTCATCGATGGGCGCACCATTGGCGAACAAAAGGAGGAAGTTGCCGAGGCACAACACAACCGAACCGTGGCCGACAAGGCTTGCGACGATGCCAATAAGCAGGTTGAGTCGTACAAGAAACAGCTGCTTGAGCTGCGCGACACCTGCGACGCCCTCAGGCACGAGGTCAGCTATGAGAAGGCGTCGAACAAAGACCTGAACAATGCTCTCACCAAAGCCTTCGCCGATCTCGAATTCTCCGAGACCACTCGCTCCCAGCTCACCCAGGACAAGGACGGCTTCGAGGTGGAGAAGCACGATGCAGAGCTCCGCTTTCAGGACTTGCTCAAACAATGGCAAGACACACAGACGAGAACCGAGGAGCTCGAGGCCGAGCTTCACCAGCTCGAGTCCCTTGACGCTGTTAATCAAGGTCTCGAGAGCGATATCGAACGCCTCACCGCCATCATTGCCGACCACGAGCGCACCCTCGTTGTCAAAGACGAGCGCATTGCGCATCTCGAAGGCCAGTTCCAAAAGGAGCGCCAGCGCACCCTCAATGCCGCCGACTCTGCTCACGAAGTCATCACCACCGCAGCCACCTCTCCTACCACAGAAGGCCCCCTCACCTTCTCTACCTTTGGCGACTCTCTTCAGGCGGAGCTCGATGCTCAGTCCGAGGACTTGGAACCCTCCATTTATGACCCCATCGAGCTGTCCGACATCACCTTCCTTGTTGACATTACTCCTCACTACCCTGTCACCCACAACCTGAGCGTTTGTGTCATCGACGCAGCCAGCACTTCACCCTCCCAGATCCCTGCTCCTGTGCTTACCATCGCTGTCAACGAGGCTGGCAGCATCATCCCCACCCCATCTTCCATCAACACCTCCAATGCATCGATTCAGACTGAGTCTCCTGAGCTCCAATTCTCTGCCGTCGTGTCGGCTTCGGTCTTCCCCACCGAGCCTTCCATTACCACCGCAGATGCATCGGCTCAGACCGAGTCTTCCAAGCTTGACCTCTCTGTAGTTGCATCGACTTCTGTCGCTCCTGTAGAGGCCACCGCCTTACCTTCTACCCTGACTCTCACACCTATGACAGTCACCCATCACGTGCAGCCCATTGGCGTACGCGTCGTCTCGACTGCTAGCACAGCTACGCAAGCCTCCGTCTTGACTGCTAGCACCGAGACACAAACCTCTCTAATATCTACTACTGGCTCTGAGACACAGACTTATCCAAGTTCTACCACTAGCTCCGAATCACAGACGCCAGTGAGCTCCGCCAGCACAAATGAAACCCAGACGTCCTCGATCTCAACCGCTAGTACCGGCGTACAGACATCTTTGACCGTCATTGAGCCCACAATACCCATCATATCATCACCCAAGTCCGTCAAATCCAAGAACATGTCATACTTCATATATGCCTTGGTCGGTCTCTTCCTCTTCACTATTCTCAAGCTTTATGTCGAGCTCCAGGCCTGGCGCACAGCCAATGGTGTAACCTTTTATTACGACACTCACACTCGAGGTGGTGCCTTTGGAAATGGCCGGTACATTTTTGGCTTCATTCCCGTCGGCATGGACGTTGGTCGCTCCGAGTTCTCAGAGCAAGTTGCACGCTACGCGAGCATGGCCATCACTACGTTCGAAATGTGGGCCGGGATTTCTCACGAGCCGCATTACTAGGTGCATATTTGGGTTGCTTGACTTTTTGATGGTACGATACAGAAAATTGCATGGCACAATACGGAGTCTGAGTGTATAGATTTCCTTTCGATTTAGTAGTGAGATTGATTTCAGTTGTACTGTTCGAGGCGTTTGGGGTATGTGATAGAATTACAGGCGAGCATGGATGAATGAATGGATGTATGGATGATACCCCAGATAACGGTTTGCTTCCTCGATGGTCCTGAGTGCTAGTTTTGAATTCTAAATCCTAGTTTTAGTTTAGTGTGTTAAAATCGTTCGTCTTAATAGCTTGCTTTTCCTACCTATCTCATCACTGTCCTGAGTGGTGTGCTTATTTATCTACATTTGCCATTCGATAGAATAAACAAAGAGTCTTCATACCACTGTTGTGCACAGTTTGTTTAGTTCGCTTCTTAGCTTCAGGTCATCATCTAGCTTGGGAAGATAGGAGTATACATCCAAAACGTTTGCCGCAAGCCGAACCTAGGCACAGTCAGCGTAGAGATGCGTGGATGCGATGGTACTAAGAGATTTCGACTAGACTGGTTAGGATATATAGCTTCAGTGTCTACCGCACAGCATATGGTAAAGTAAACCAAGTAGACTACAAAAATGATTCGGATCGTACATCGATCGCATGTTCTGATAAGCTGTCAACCAGGCTAGGTGTGATCAAGTAAGTCGGCTATAACATTAGATAACCCATTATGCCGACAAAGGTTATCGTCTGAGATACAACGCTCATTCCAGAGTATCCATAGAACAGACAATGACTTCGCAGAACAGCATCACCCTTTATAGCTATGAGTTTTCCCCATTTGGCAAGCGTGTATCGACGTATTTGGCACTATGAGGCATGGAGTATGCAATCTGTCTACTTCAATCCACACTTCTGTATGAACATTATACTAATGACTGAAGGCACAAACTTTCACTATATGTTGAATAGTTGAGGCCCTGTATTCAGAATTGTAGCGAGCTTGTTTCCAATTGGTGTTGCACTAGAGCCGACGTTTAATATAGACAGGCAGGGCTTGTTGGGACGGACGTGGTCAAAAAAAAATTGGATGAGGGACGAGGAGAGTGTTTGAATTATATCAGGAACGTCTTTGAGTTTTTTGAAAAGACTATGCTGGCGGATGGGAGAAGGTGTGTGTTGGGTAGCAATGGGCCAAGATTGGCGGACATTGAAGGTGAAGGGGGATGCCCCCGTGGCTATCGTTCTGCGTGTACCATCCTGATTACAAGCACATGTCCCTTACAGCTACCACTAACATGCAGCCGCGTGCTGTAAATGTTTGATATTGATGGTCGAATCAGCGACTCGATGAAGAAATGATCGTCACATGGTACCTGGTCAGGTTGGGGTTAGGTGTAAAGCGATTACCGTACCGACCTGTGGTGCTGCTCAAACACGGCCATTACAGTGTTCAGTGGTTCAAGGTTGTGGTGACTAGTTTCAGTTAACAGCGAGGGTTGTTCATCCTGAACCAGGAGCATACGCGCTAACATTGTGCAACAGGTTTTCTGCCCGACTTTGTGAGCGACATGTAATTACCCTAGGGCCTTGTGTCTGAAAGATTATATCCAAATACATTTACCTGGTTACAGGGCTATTGGGCTGCTGTTCAGGAAGCGAAGTCAACAGCGCCGCAGCCGGCGATGCTGGATGGTCAAGTGGCAGCCGATCACATTTGTAGGTCCGATTTTGGGCTGGCAGACGTTTCAGTCGATGAAAATGATCCTACTGAATTGAAAGAAGGGGTTGAAGTTGAAGTATTTCGTATCAGTTGAATAGATAGAGGACGACTGGTGGGGCTCAGTCGGGATGAGGTGACAATTGCAGTGAAGAGCCCAGGCAATAATGAGATTCGGATACATGCGCCGCGGAAGGGATTCACGATCAGAGAGATAGAGACATGAGAAGGTATTAACGAGCCGCGTATGGTTGCAATTTGTGGTGCAGGGCGAGACGAGTCGGGTATGCGCGGTGGTGCAAGAGAGGGATATTCTCCTAGCCTTGGGCACTGCGGCGCCTGCGCGCAATGAACTGATGCGCATTATCGGGTGCTTGCAGCTCTTGTACTGCGAGACGCATGGTTATCGCCTGAAGATTGCATCCATCACGGAGGGCTGCAGGACGCAAGGGAAGCATAAGCTAAGTTGCAAGAATGGAATCAACTAATGGGCAACGGCCACGAGGAAAAGTAAGAGGAGTGGATGCCAAAAAAAAGGCGGAAGGAGGGAGTGTTCCTATAGGCAGCAGTGTGTGAGAGTGTCCATGACCATTTGATGCAATGGTGCGTGTCAAGAGGTGCTCACATAGTGAGCAGTGCTATGATAGGGATTTGCTCGACATTTGACGATCAAGACCATGCAGATATGCCTGAGAGAGTGAGGTTGCTATTTTCACCATTCCGCGCAGACTGCCTAATCGTAAGTGAGTAGGTGAGTAGGTGAGTAGGTGGATAGGTGACTAGGTAACGTAGGGGTATGTACTGTAGATATTGTCTAGCAAAAAAAGGGTCAATGAGGTCAATATGTTGCGTCACCGAGTGTGGATATATTTTGTCTTTGTGAGCTGTTGGCTGTTCGTTGTTGAGACGGCGGTAGTGGTCTCGTAGGGTGGTGGTCAGGCGTCAGTGGTATTAGGCCCTGTTCGGTGCGCGCTGATTATCATAATTGATTATCAGTGATAATAGGCCGAGTAAATGGCCGAGGTGGCCTTGGTGCGCGCCACCGAGCTAGCCGACTTGAGTAGATAATGAGATGGCGTGTTCGGTGCGATAATGTACCCAAATTTATCATCTTATTATCTGTGCGCGTCAAGATTAGCCATCTGAACGACCTCATCAACCTCATGGAGTTACCTTTGACGCCGCGCAACCCAACTCTCGAGCGAGTAGCTCAGCAAGCTACTAGCCAATTATCTCCATCTCCATCTCTATCTCCCGCGCCGACAGAAGTATTATGGAGTACCTCGCCGTCGCCGTCGCCAGCGCTGAGGGCAAAAGCAGCTGCGATCAGATGGAGCGATGAGATGGAGTTGGCCCTCATTGAAACCTTAGCGACGGCAGTTGAACGAGGTTTACGGGCAGACTCCGGGTACAAAGGAGAGGCGTGGGATGCCGCAGTAAAACAGGTATCTCTTGTTGCGGGCTTCACCGTCAACCTCCTCCAGTGTAAAAACAAGCATACCGCGTTCAAGAGGGACTATAAAGTCTAGATAGAGCTTAAGAGCTAGTTAGGGTTTAAGATAAGTCTAGATAGACGTGTCAACGCTAATCGCGGAGTACTTAAGGTATACTTTGCTGCGCATAAAGACGCCAGAAAGTTCTAATACAAGCCTCTCTAGTATAAGGAGCTGCTCTATACACTCTTCGAAGGAGTATTAGCGACTGGGGATAGAGTGATAGGTATTGACGACGCTATCGGCGGCGTAAGTAGCAGCGATAAGATTAAGCTATCGACTGAAGATAAGTCAACGCCTAGCTGCGTTAATCTCACGGATGAGATAGCGTTACCGCGAAAAAGAGCTAGTATAGCGTCACTCGCTTGAGTTCATAAAAGCTATAAATTAACTATAAGTAATTAGCTTAGTAATAAACTTAGAGGTATTAGTACCTAAATTAAGTCACTAGTAGTAGCAGTTAGAGATAATCTATAGTAGAGAGCTCTAAGTATATTTACTAATAGTTTTAAAATACTCCTATTTAAGCTCTCGTACGTAGTCTCTATTACCTTCAGCAATATATTTATAGCTAAATATTTCAGCTTATTGCAGCTAGTTTTCCGCAAAAAATAGGTATATAAAGAGTTGTTGAAATACCGCGATGAGTTAAGTAGTAAGTTATATAATAGGCGTAGTTTCAATAAGCTTATAGCAAGTATAATATAGGATAGTAATAGAGAGTTAGAGTTTAGAGAGATAGTTTTAGTAGACTAATAGATTAAAAAAATACGTTAAAAAGTTGATGTTAAACTCTATCTCTAGCTCGCCTATCTTAACTATACTATACTAAAACACCTCTTTTAAACTACTATATGCACTCTATATCTTACTCGTAATACTCTCTTGTCTATTATCTATACTCTTGCTATTACTTATAATAATATGCTCACTCTCTATATCTTTTTAAGCGTCTTTAATAGACTTATCTTTATATAGTTGCAATGATCTCTAGTCGCGATTAATAGCGCCAGCCTTATTATAGAGGTTGATAAAGTTGTATACAGCAGCTAGCCTATATACTAGCTATACTTAAGTCGCTATTTTAAACTCGTGCGGCCTATTAAATATCCTCTATCAGCGTTTAAAAATACTAAAAGTTCGCTTAATAACGTTATAGAGACTTAAGTAGCGATAATTAAAGAGCTTAAACTTATTAGCGGGCCTCTCTAATATAAGCCTAATCTCTCTTAAATGGTATCGTACTTTACGATACGGCGTTAATAGTATAGTACTGTTTGTATAGCTAGTATTAGCTAAATAATACTATCCTTCTAGCGCGCTAAAGCCTCTCGAGATAGCGTCGTTTAGAACTCTACTATCGTGTATAGACCCCTCCTATCTAGGTAAAACGTATATAAAGTTTATCTTAAAGTTAATAACTACTAGTACGTTTTGACTTAACTTACTATAGCGATTGCGATAGCGCCTTTAATTAACTGCAGGCATATATATATAAAGATAAGTACTATTAAGCGCGCTAATATAATCTTAAAAAAAAGGCTACCGCCGCTTATCGTGCTATATAGCCTCTAGGACACTATTACTACTCGTAATAGGGCGTACTACCTCTTTATAGAGATAGAGTAGACCTCTTAAAACTTTATAGAAGTAACTTCAATTTATAAGTAACGTATACTAAAATATAAGTACCTATAATAACTAACTACGATATAGTATTAAGTAAGTACCTATACTAGTAGCTTATATTACGCTAGCTTACTCTATGTGCGTATATATATAAGTATATAAGTAACTTCTCTTCTACTATACCTATCTTACCTCTTACTAACTTATTTAATCTAAGATAGGTTGCTAGCGCTGTGAATATAGGCTCTTAGAGGCGAGTCTCCGCATATAACTATAGTGGGTTCTCTCTATAGTCCTCTAGCTACTACTACCCTCTACCCTCGAACGATTTGAACGATCTTACGCTAGTTGGCTCCATATACTCGTCTTGAAGGTAGGCAACTACGGCCTCTACTACTACTAAGGCTGCTACTATAGTAGTCATAATAATACGGAGGTCAACGGGCGGCATTACGTAAGTAGTAATAATCTATTATAGATTCTAGAACTCTACTTAAGAGGTGAGTTATAATTAGAAACTAATTATCGACTTAAAAAGGCTAAAGGGGGGTCGTACCAGTACTAAGCAGGGTGTAGAAATTAGTGGCGCTACTAGCTAATTACTATTCTTGATAATGTGATTATTACCCTTAAAATCACCGAATACGCAGCTAATTCTCTACAAATTATTACTTACTAATAATAATCAGCTAATAATCAGCTAATAATCTGCCGCACCGAACAGGGCCTTAAATGTTTTGAGCCGGGTACTGCCAAGCAAACGCTAGTCCACATGCGGATAAAATCTCAGGGCATGCAACCATGCAAACCCCCCTCAAGCTCCTTCACCCGCGGCTTGCCATGACCATGGCGCTTTGGACGACCATCTATCGGTAGCCAGGTACCTAAGGTAGGTATTCACCATGGCCATTAACCATTCTCTGGTCTGACGTGTTTTGAACAAAGAAACCTACGCACGGTAACACGGTTCTAGCAAGGTCGCCTCCTGCGGCTGGGCTCGCTCTGGCTGGGCATCCTCACAGTTGGAGCCCAACCGCGCCACCGCTGGCATGCGTCCCCACAGTTTGTCGCCCACCTGAGCTGCAGCAAGGTGCGGTGGTACCCAAAAATCGCGCCAAAACCCAGCTGGAGCTGTTCTTTGTATGGGTACCTGAGGCCTAATGGTGTAGCCCAGAAATAAGTATTAGATAGTTCGGGCGCCTCCGGTACCAAGTCGACTTGTTTACTCTCTCTTCTTCTTCTGCCTCTCTACTCTGTTTCGCACTCATGCTAGACAAAATACGATATAATACAATACACCATAACACAACACATCACCACAACACCACCGCCAGGCAACCATACATACACCATACACCACATACATCACCGTCTGCTACAAGGATTTTGCGTTGCTGTGTGGCATCACCAGTTTCGTCTACCTACTTGCTGCCCGACCGATTGATGTGCAGACGCCCGCCGCTGCCTGCCTACTGCACCAGCCAATTGTGACGCTGCAACCAACCTCCCACTTGCCCGCTGACCTCAGTTGCATAGCCAAAGAGCCGCACAGAGTGAGCCGTCTACAGATACTTTTCCTGTCGCCCATACACCGCAAAGTGCTGTGAGCGTGTGTAACGGTGCCATCCGCGCCCGTCCTGTGTACCTGGTAGAGACCTACCTATTGGGCTCACAAGTGCTGATATTGCATCCCCCGCCACCTTGCCAGGAAGCTGCAACCACCATTAGCTCCCCTGCTTTCGGTATCCCAAAGAGGCTCGCCGCAGCCACACCAATCGAGCATTTTCCTCTGTCACAGGCCCACTCCCAAGTGCCGGTATATTGGTCAGGACCCCCCGCCTCTGCCTGCTCTCGCTTTCGCGCTCTCTTCTGGAATCACGCTGGACATTTGAAGCCTTCAGACACTATAGCCCGTCTGTTCGTTCCATCCCTGCTGACGGTTCGGTCTTCCAGTCCCCTTTGGCTCGTATAGCTAGGCCCATTCCCAGGCACTGAATATCGGTGTCATCTTTCTTTTCATCTCCTTCCTGCAACTGCAAGCCTCTCTGTCGCCATGTCCCGGGCAAATCAGTGGTTTGTGCCAGGCGATGGCATCGCCAGAGAGGTCATCACCGCCGATATCCAGCGTTATCTCGGGCCAGATGCGCTCGTGAGGCCGGGTGTTGGCACCGGAGAATACCAGGTCCGGACTACTGCCCCCAAGTCCATCCATCACAGTACTGACATGTAGACAGGGCCAAGCTGGCTACTGGATAACAGCATATCGAACCCTCACATCGGTAGGTTGGTTCATTAGCTGAGCAAGCTATGCGCAGTGGGCTGACGTGAACTCGACAGCAAATGATACAGGACTTGAAGTTGGATTCACAACGTTGGCAGCAGGAGCGACAACCGGGCGAAGCAGGACGTGGAGGTAGTCATAGTCCATATGTTCGAGATACTAAGGTATCGAGAGGCCCTGACTCTTCTTTAGTTGCTTACCAGGACTCCCGAACACATGCTGCCCGCCAGCATTGGGGTCCTTCAAAACCGTTCGATGTTCCTACGGAGCCTTATGAACAATCGCCCCGCCAAGGGTCTTCGTCGTCAAGAGCGACGTATGCGTCTTCCGGATACTCGAGTAGTGAACCCCATTACACTACCACCCCAACGGCCCCATACGGAAGTTCGCACACAGGAGGCTATCAGGCTGCACCTGCCGCTGCAGCTCCGAGGACAACACCCACGGATCCGTACTCGGGCTATCAACAACCCACTGTAAGGGAAGGGTATCCCTCGCAGTCCTCATATGCTTCTTACCCAGGCCAGGCACAAGCGGACCCATATGGCCGTCAGACGGCTCCTCCTACGAGCCAGTATGCCACGCCAAGGTATTTTGGATACTTCGACGAACAATATTTGGTCTACCGCTAAGTCCCGCTAGTGCAACACCTGCCCCAGGTTACTATATAGCGTCCGATGGTCGCCGTAAGTGACCGGTTCCCTCTTTCTTCACTCCCAGTCCTTACTAACCGCGGGTTTGCACAGAATATCCATTATCACAACAACCACAATCATCACGTAATCCGCAGTCCGGCGCAAAACGGTATTAGTTCCACAATGGTGTCGTTTGATTTCCCTTGCCACTGGTAGATTTCTCTGACCGCCAGGCATTGCTGTGCATTCCTCCGTCGTTTTACTGTATCCGGAGATACCCTTCTTCTTGCTTCCGGGACATACGCATGGAGTCTGGCTACCTTGCTATTTTAATGGACCACTCTCATCACCCCATGGATCACCCAGAATAAACCTGTGTCGGTGAACACGCCATTAATTCCGGATATATGGTTGAATCTTCCAAAACCCGGAAAATGGGACCCTGCCATAGATCCATCTTATTAAGATTATGAGCCATGTTTTCTTTCTGTCCTGTCATTGATAAACGAGGAAGGTGTTCCAGTCTCATTATTTGTTGCAAGGGCCAGCGTTTCCTTCTTAATACTCGAGCTCGCACCAACCACCAGAGTGTAGGGCATTCTTCCTAAGCCGCGTGGCATAGTCTTACGGGTGGAAGTATGTATGACGTGCATGTAAAAGTCCGTGCTCTTTGTGGTTCTAAAAAATATCACCTTCACCTGTCTCGGTGGTACTTCAGCTGGTGACATTGGATCACTTCGTAAGCCCACAGATTGATGCGATTACCCCGGCGCACTGGATGTATTTCTCTGGCGAATGTAGATACCCTTTTTGCGACTCATCTTTATTTAAAGAGCAAGTTGAATGACCGAAGTTGTCTACATGTCATGCATAGCGTGGAAAAGGGATGTAGGACAGCGAATGAGATCACTTAATGCAACCCACGACTGATATCCTTTGATTGACCTTCCAACAGATTAAGGTCATCATTAATTTTGTGCTGTCGAATTCATAGTGCGGGTTAGTTTCTTCCACACTCAGAGCCAGTCTCCCGCCCAAATTACTTCGCCAGAATCTTTTATCGCCTAGCTACATATGAAGTAAAATATAATTCCGTTGTTCCAGCTTGGTCGTCTCTACTGGACGGTTTTCCTGCTCTAGCCATGTCTACGTACATATTGGCCGATTGACGGAGTTAATTCGGCCAAGGACAGGACGCCTGACTGGTCTTCCGCATTAGTTCATGATCATCCATACTTGAAAAGAAGTTATTTGGCGGCAATCGAAGTGAAGAAGATTTTATTGTAGGGTAAAGCGTCTGCAGCATGTCTGAATCGCACCGCACTTTGGTCAACACTCTTCTTCATTTCCAAATAAAGGCTGCCTACTAGCGCCGCGGTGTTTTAAGGTGTAGTAAAACAAGATTTACACAGCAACATATAGTTCAGCGTAAACGAACTAAATTAAATGGCGAAAAACCACTCTTATACACAGGAAGCATTGTCGCGCAACTAAAACTCGATCTCCACGTGCACTTTGAATCGATCCGTTGATCGACACCTGTATCGTCAAAGCTCATCACCGCAGTGATAGTTGTGCGCTATTACTTAGGTTCAACCGGTTAAGCCGTACTGACAATGAGACCTGGGTCACATCCAATACAGACTCAGATTGATCTTGTCTTAATTGTCCCAATATATAGTTGCCCTTGCGGGATATTTCACCTGCATACACAGCCTAGAAACTTGATATGATGGCTACCGTTAGGTACTAGCATGCAAGGTATCAGGCCAGGCTGCCGATAGAGTGACCGAGAGGTGCAGCACTGCTTCGTAACTTGAACCTTGGAAAGCTGAAGAGTTTGCTGAATCCAAACCAATGGTTAAATGTCTCTGAACAAAAATCCTTGTACGACAATAAAATAAGTTGGATAAGACTAGACGAGCTAAAGGGAAGGAATACAACCTTATGTGCATGGGTTCCAAGGTTGGTAAATATTTTAAGCGAGCTGTAAATGATAATTGAGGACCCCCCAATGATTTGCCGATATTTTAACATTAGTTATAGTATACTATAGGGATAGATTTGAAGGGAGTCAGGTTAGGTAACACTTTTTTACTCCTTACTATTTTAGAAATACTTTATATACCAGCTTTCTTATAGAGTTAGATATCTAGATTAATAAATCTGTATTTCTTTAGTAGAAAAGTATGGGTTGAGATAATCTAAACAAGCCATGTTACTTACTTACACTAGTACTTTTCACTACTGGACGAGTTTTTCTACTCTTATCTATGAAGTGTAACTTCAGAGTAGCTCCAGTTACGTCTATACCAAAAGCCCTGCCAGCAATCTGTTTTTGACATGCCTAGGTAGGTAGTATTTTCGACATCAAGCTTGACCTTTTGCAATGCTTTGCCCCGAGCCCCGCAATAAATTAATTCGTTGATGGGCGGAGATCAACCCGAAAGAGCATCTTCCCCCGTGATTGCTCATTCCCCAAGCTGCCTACTCCGCTTCCTTTTGATCAGTGAGGGCACCGTGCCCCATTAAACAACCTCGGTTCGTGACTAGATAATACTACTTAAAGTACTTCACGATGGAGACGTATCTGAGATGTTGGCTTTCATTGCGCATACATTGCTGGCATCTCTAGGCATGATGTTGTGGAAATATTTGCTCACGTTGAGTTTTCTTGCCCTGAATGTTGTTGCAAACGAGAAGTCCGAGAAGCACAATGGCACTGCACCATTCGCAACGAACATGCTGCAAGAGTCAATGAAGTGGCTGGACATGTATTACGACAACGAGAGAGGTTATCTGTATAGCCTTAGCGCGGCTGCCCTAACACACGAGACGAGAGCAAGCGTTTGGTACGCGGCTGGTTTGCTGGCGCGCAATGAAGCAGACGATGTTCGACAGGCAATGAGGATTGTAAGGAACGTTGTGGGTGCACAGTTTAAAAATGAAAGTGCGCAATGGTAAGCTGTCACCAAGATTTCTGGACGGCACAGCCATAATTACAAATGGAGGCGCGAGTACTGATTGTTTCTCACAAGGTATGGTGACTATCAAATTTACCCAGAGGAGCCCACTGTGGGAAGTAAGCAATATCCGCCCGTCATATACAACTCTTGGGACCCGAATTGGCGTGGCTTCGTAGGCACGACGTTTGTTCTGATGCTGGAGGAATTCCCACATTTGATCCCTCTGGATGTTCAGCAATACATGATTGAAAGCTTGTATAATACCACCATCGGCGACAGCTACCGCGTAGGAGGCATCGACAATGACAACCTATATCCAGCATACTCCAATCCATCTATCATGCGCGCATTTGTGTCAGGCTGGATAGGGCGCCGTGTCAACGACTCAAACATGACAACTGCTGGCGAAGCGTATGCTAAAGATATCATCAACCTCTTTGCACGTGATAACACGCTTTCGGAATTCAACTCAGGGACATATGCTGGCGTTTCGCTTTACGCGCTCACGCTTTGGGCAAAATATATGCCGAAGGACAGTTTAATGGGAGAGTACGGCCCTGAAATGATCCGACAAACATGGACCTCGCTAGGGCAGCTGTACAACGCAAATTTGAAGAATGTTGCTGGGCCATGGGATAGAAGTTATGGATTTGACATGAACCGATATCTTAGCATTCTCGGATTACAGATGTGGACACTGGTAGGAAAGGAGAAGGCGCCAGTTAATGCAAAGGTGAGTACACCCTCAATTTTGCTACCGAGGCTAACTGTTAGCTAGCCATATTTGATGGGCCACAAAGATGATTTTGCCATCTCGCCACTCATTGCAATTCTTGCCCCCTACCACAATGCACTTGTCCCAAATGCCACACTGTCCTCTTTGCGAACTTTTCCTGGTACTCACACCGTCAAAACGTCTGCCTTTTCTCCACCCTACGATACTTATCCGCGCAATATCACCGCATGGTTGTCACCAAATCTCACCATTGGTGCTGAGTCATTCATTGAGAATGTGATTGGCGGACCAGCCAAGAATCCAAACTCTTTCAACCCTGCGGTTGTACAATGGGCCCGAAAAGATGGGAGTGTAGGTTGGGCGAGTTTGTACGCTCAGGTATATGCATTAGATGCCAGTGTGGGCGAGCGATATCTGGAGCTAAGCTATCCAAAAGGAAACACCACAAGTAGCTTTTCGTTCAACATTGGAACGAATGGTTGGAATGGCAAGAGAGATATTAGCTCTTGGAAGGATGTGGAGGGAATACAGGTCCACGTCTCAGGAACAGTGAACATGAATTATACTGTCGCATTCCATGGTTTGGTGGGTGGAGCAGGCAAGACGATCAACGAGTTTGAGTTTTGGAATTTTACCTATACAATGCCGGAAGGTAGTAAGGAGTTACCGCGTATTAGGCTGGAATTTGAAACCCTATGAAATAGCATAGGGATAATTTCTAACCCCCCCCCCCCCCCCCCCCGCGATTGTATGGAGAAGATGCATATAATATATATTTATGTTTGCACAATGCTCAATTCTCCACACGCATTCCTCACACATCACCTTACTACCTAAGTGAATCCATCACAAATTCCCAAACTATCATCAAGAGAGCCATTACCATTGATGGAATATGTTGGGAACCACCCTGAAGGAAATTGCAACCATCACGTGAGTGTTATAGACTGCTTAATTACAACTGATTTTGTAAATCTACAATACTATGGGCCTTAAAATCTACAAAGCATAAGACTTTGAGGCAGACTTTTATTAGATAACACTGAGGTTAAATTATACATAGCACGATATCTTTAGGGTATATATAGCGTACTTTAAAGATATTACATCATGTAAAAAGATGTGATTTGGTGTGATTTGCTCGAGTGTGGCCCCGCAAATGTTCCGCCAATTTCTTGCCTTCAATTTTGCCTATCGCCTCTTCAGCCACGCGATTGTGACCTATTATGTTTCCCTTCAATTTCATCTAGAGGAGCTTCTTGCTCTTCAAGATGATAAGCCTGTTTAGATCGTATGTAAAACGTGCTGCAACCGGTTGTGAACAGGTTGAGGGGGAGGGGGACCTTGGGACAGATGCCTAAGTATTTTGTTCGCAGGAGGATGTTTATCTCGAGGAATCAATTACCTGATTCGAGTTTACTTTGTGGTTACCTAGAGGCTGTGGAAGCGATTTAATCCGTAGTGGCGTAGCTTCCGCGTTTGATATTAGTATTAGTAGTGCTTTCAGGCAGAAAATATCTAATGTGTGCGCATGTTTTATTTGTATGAGCTAATGAAATAATCATCTAGACAACACAGTGGACGAAATCATGCAGGTTGGTGTTCATCGCTAATCTGGCTAGCGGGAGCTCATTTAATGAACGACACGCATGCACGGGATCGCGGGAACACGCGACGGAAGTGTGGTAACCCAACACACAAGCACCCAGTTGCCAACATTTCGCTGAACCATGGGCACCTGTTTGCAAAAGGCTTTACTCAACTGTTAGGAAATCACAAAATGATCTAAGTACGAGCAAAATGTCCTCATCAGCCCCCAATTTCGCCTCTTCGCCCTTCTCCATCACCTCCCCTCGTCGCATCCCCAAATCGAAGTTCACGCACAAACAGTTACACCAACTCAAGTCATACAGCACGCAAACCCCCCTGCGCGTCATAGCACACATAGACCTAGATGCCTTCTACGCGCAATGTGAGATGGCCCGTCTCGGCATTCCGGCGTCGAAACCTCTGGCAGTCCAACAATGGCAGGGTTTGATAGCGATCAATTATGCGGCGCGCGATTTTGGACTGAGCCGGCACGTGACTTCCACAGAAGCTCTGAAGCTATGTCCAGAACTCATCATGCAACACGTTGCGACGTGGAGAGAAGGTGACGAGAAATGGGCGTACCATGAGGATGCGTTTAAGAACATGGCGACACACAAAGTCAGTTTGGATCCATATCGCATTGAGAGTCGCAAGATTTTCAAGTGTATAACAGGAGCGCTCCCAGAGAAAGAGCAACGTGTCGAGAAAGCGGGTATTGATGAGGTCTTCCTGGATCTGAGTGCTCAGGTATATACGGTACTGTTAGAAAGATTTCCGGAACTAAGAGGGCCTGCGCCGTACGACGATCCAACAGAACATCTTCCAAAAGTACCCACTACTGTGCTGGACTGGGCTGTTGATGCGCTTGTTGAGACTGGAGAAGAGGATGGCGAGGATCAGGATCCGGACTGGGACGATGTATGCACCGCTATTGCCTCTGAGATTGTACGACATGTTCGAAAGTCGATTAAAGACACTCTTGGTTATACCTGTTCAGGTGGTATTTCGAAGAATAAGATGCTGGCTAAGTTGGGGTCAGGGTATAAGAAGCCTAATCAACAGACTGTCATCCGCAACCGCGCTATTACGCATTTTTTATCAGATATGAAGTTTACCAAAATACGAATGCTGGGCGGCAAGCTCGGCGATGAAGCTGTCGCTATGTTTGGCACAGATCAAGTCAAAAACCTCATGGAGCAGCCATTGGACCAATTGAGGAAGCTGGGTGATGACACAGGTAGTTGGTTATATAGCACGATCAGAGGCGAAGATAACAGCGAAGTTACCCCAAGAACTGAGATCAAGAGCATGTTGTCTGCAAAGTCGTTTCGGCCATCAATCAACTCATTTGAGCAGGGTGTTAGGTGGCTGCGCATTTTCGCCGCTGACATCTTCTCAAGATGTGTTGAGGAGGGGGTACTGGAAAATAAACGACGGCCAAGAACCATCAACTTACACCATCGGCAAGGCGCACAAACAAGGCGTCGTCAGTCATCCCTGCCTCAGGGTAAGCCGTTGTCAGAAACCATCCTCTTTGACCTCGCCAAAACCCTCCTTGCTCAGATTGTTGTTGATGGACGTGCATGGCCATGCGTCAATCTCTCACTCAGTGTGGGAGGATTTGAAGATAGCATCACAAATAACAAGGGTATTGGTGGGTTCCTTTTGAGAGGCGAAGAGGCAAAGACAATACTATCTACTGGTAGGCCAGCGGGCACAGAGGAACCACCATTGAAGCGGCGAAGGATGAAAGGCAACATCGCAAACTTTTTTGGTCCAAGGGACGATAAGCAGAAAGATTTGGACACTGCCAGGGCTGTTCTTTTTAAAGCACACAGTGAGTTGATAAGAGAAGAAACAGAGTATGCTACTAAGCAAGAAGAGGAAGATACATTGGAAGATGTAAATGGAAAGGAGTTGAAGAGATATTTACCTCCTACGCTACAAGGGCACAACTCCAATGATCATTTATACAGATCCATAACGCCAGGTTCTGCTCAGCCTCAACATGGATTCCAAGACACATTCGTTGTTCAACAGCTCTCTCTTGACACCTACTTCTGCGCCCAGTGTAACATCTATATACCACCAGCTGAGAAAGTTGAGCATGGCGATTACCACTTTGCGCTGGATTTGTCGAAGGAGATGCAACATGAAGGAACAAACCCACTTCCGTCATTTTCTATGTTTGCTGCGCAAGATGAACAACGAGTATCAAGTGGACAGAAACTAATAAGAGGTAGAGGTAGATCGTCAGGCAGTGGTGTCATTCCCAAAAATAATGGTGTGGAGAAAGGCCAAGCAAAATTATTGTTCAGAAGGCAAGGATAATCTGCCTTGAGAAATTACAATAGCATATGCAGCAGCGCGTTTGTCACAATTGCTCTTTTTGTTGATAGCGTCACATTTGGTTGGTCAGTCGAGAAGTTGATCGGGTAAGAGGGGCTTTTCACTACATTTAATGCATTCGTGTAGGCAATGGTATGCTTGATGAAAAGTTGACTTTGGATGACAATACTCAAGTGAAGGTCTTTGAACTTACGATGTCAAAAGCGCCCATACTCGTTCGCCCGGAAGCGGCGAGGATGGCCCACTTTACTTACACGACAGCGAATATAAAAGCTTTCGGGCTCGAGTTTAGTGCTCTGGCAGTCAAGGAAAACTTCATGAACTTCGACGTAACGAAATGCTCCACAGAAAAACTAGTACGAGAAGGACACTTTGAGGATATCTGCATATAATTGCTGCGAAGCAGCAATTATAATGGGCTCTAGGGGCTAAAAGGGAGTCTAGCGGGGAAAACTAGTGAGGTATATACTAGATTTCGCTGCAAACTTAAAAGTACTCATGTAGACAGTGTCTGCTACGAACTAACACATATACTTTAGAGCCATTCATTCATGGAAAGTATGCAGAATACAACAACAACTGCGGTTGGATCAATGAGGTATTTTCTCAAGCTCGCCTCAACTAGGTCGCGCGAACATTTTCATATTTCCTTTTTGACCTCGTTTATGGCCGTTTTCTTGTCTACGATATACATGGTGTCGGATGTGTACTCAAGGACGCAGCCACCCTATAATTGACTATGAGCGTTTCCAAATTTTAGTCTCTGGTTCCTGCGAAGTTCCTGTGAAGAAGGGCTCAGTGTTCTTTTTAATCGATATATGCAGCCACATTTGCCAGTAAACCCTGAATCTTCTGTTGAATAGATGGCCTCTTATGAATTGACAACAGGCTGCTCTAACGGACTCTATGACCACATTATGAACACATATACAACTCGGACACCAGAAAAATGCTCTGGTAACGCTTCTTTTACTTCTGGTGCTCGAGATGCTGGTTAAAATTGCGTTCACTCATCAAAACAAGACGATACCCTTCTTGATATTTTTGCTACCGAAAGTGAGCAGAAATCGTCAGAACTGTGCGCAACAGTGGCAGCCTTTGGGGAAGATTGAATACCGCGACGAAAGTCAGGAGATGACCTTCTTGCAAACTATGGGCAAACCAGGTTCTTTTCCGAGACTTGTAGCAATTGACAACTGGGAAGAAATTGATCAGCCGTGTGGTTTAGTTCTGAAAATGAGATATAACATTGCAGGCAAGACTTTATATCACACCTTGGCAGCCTTGAATTATTGTCAAAATAAAAGGGCATAGCCTGTACACTTTTGATTTAATATCACTGTAGTGTGTTAGGGATATAAAGATACTGTTCAAAACTTGGAAATTCTCCCTTGGGGCATACCTAACCTAAGGTTCCAAGGCTGACCCGAGTTAGCCTTGCTCTATTTTTACCTGCAGTGTTATTTATACTGTGCAAAGGGCTTATTTATAGTTAGGCTAAGGAACTATTTGTTGTAAAATTTCAATGAGAATAAAGCCGTTTTTTTTATTCAGCATGGTTTGCACGTCAACAATAATCACAAACATCTAACGCTCTCTCTGATATTGCCCAGGTGACCGAGAACTAGCACCAGCGCATGGGCCGTGCTCTATCATCTCCCAAGGGTGCAATTTTGTCAACGCGTCTGTGAGATTCAACCACCAACCGGCGATGATTTATCACAAGCTTAACAACAAGGCTCCGTGGCATAAGCTGGCAAGGAAGCCATTGATTATCGGGAAACATCAGGAGCGTCGTTCGCTCAGTCGCTCAGCACGAAGAAAAATTGGCCGCGAACATGCGGTACGATTGTGGATTATTTCTGAACCGGATGCTATGTTTTCCCATATTTGCGACCGAACGTACCCGCCTGCGACACTATTAGGCTTACCTAGAGAGTTGCGCCAACGTATCTTATACAAAAGTTTCGATTTTGATAGTTTTGACGCGTTGAAGTGCGTTACAGAGACTTTTGAGTCGGCGGCAATGGCTGATACGTTTAGGAATGTGTCACGCTCAAGCAGACATGAACAGATATCAGACAAGTCGACCAAGAAGGTGCAGCTGCATGATGTTGAATTAGAACGAATGCATATACGCCCATGCGAAGAAGACCTTATTCGTATGTTGAACTGCAGGGCTATAGATTTCAGCTGCGTTTCGCCTGTTCTCCGAGTGGACATGAAGTACGTCAAGAAACAGTGGCAAGTCGATCTCGAAAACTACATCGTTCAGGAAGTAAAAAAGCGACTACATGCATCCAGGCTCCTGGCAGATGGTGATCCTTACAGGTGGGTACAAAACTCTCCGATTGTACTGTATTCTCGTGTGGGTAGGGAGCAAGGCAAGACGATCAAAGTAAAATGTCGCCTGACTAAGAAAAGCCTACGACCTCTCAAGTGTTGGTATTGCACTACGAGACACCCTGGAAGTGACCCAGTGTGTCCAATGGAGAGGCAGGACCCTGTAAAGTGGGAGATGTTGACGAAGAAAATTTGTAGCTCAAGGAGAAAAGTTACTATAGAGCCGACATTTAGAGGTTCAAGAAGAGTATTATAAGGTTAAATTTATGCTAAAATACCTGTAATATATTGTATCTTACTGGCATTTTATCTGAATGTTGGTTAGTGTATAGAGCGATCCCTGAGGTTAGTATGGTTAATGTGCGGTATGGGTATGCATTATATGCCATTCTGGCGGTGTATATACTCGGAACGTGTGTGCTTATTATGTATATCTGGAAGCAGAGGGTGAACATAGCTCGAGAGAGTAGGAGGGCATTATAGGTTTGAAGGGAACGGGAGCTATTGAACGAGCCATGGGGAACGGGTGTAGTGGTGAGTTTCAGAGTACAAAACGGTGCGAACGTGAGCAATTACTGATGGAATTCGCAGGTAATTGAAGCAGATTCTAGCATGTAATCAAGACCTTGAGACAAGTGCTTGATATTTCCAGTGATGTGCGCACAGTCTTGATGTCGACCCATCACAGATCTAATCATTCTGAGCTCCACTCATGGGAATGGATCGTAGTCTCGAATACCAAGACACACTCCGTCAATTTCGACGCCATCAATATGTTGCACCGCTTTTCCTTGGGCACCAAAGCGGATGAGATCTCCACCGTTTGGCTCACTATTATTCATTGGCTTCCACCCCAAAGTGATTTGCGGACCATTATGAGGATCCTTGACAAAGGCGAGCACATGGTCCTGCATCGATTGGCTAACATCAATCTCAAGTTGGGTGGTCGGCGCTAGAAAATCTAGAAGATGATATGTTCCGAAAGAGATGGGGATGTCACTGGCGTGGTAGGCGCCCAGCCATTTGAAATGGTTCAAGTTGGGAAATACGCCTGCATGTTGGAATCGATATACTGGAACATCGGTGCCCATCCGGTTCCGATATACTGTCGAGTTGAACGTCGGACATATGGAGTAATTAGTATCGTAGAACGTCACCAGCGGCTGGTACGGCCCTGCGGTCAAGTTGTTCGCTATGTATGGTGGCTGCCAAGGTACCAACGATGACCACTCGTTGGCCACGTTGGAGATGATAGTCGGGACACGTGCGATGAGCCCAGCTTCAGCTCGCGACTTGTAGTCAGAGAAGACGATGCGCTCATCAGCCACAGGCCTGAAATCTATTGCAGGTTGCGCGCCTCGATCGCTGTACTGCCCGATGAAGTTTATAAGAATAGCAAAGGGCACCTGGCGCATGCAGTCGAGCTCTGCCGTGCCATAAGGGTCGTCACAGGTAGGCTTGCACCCGACGTTTTGCGCCACGAAGCTAAAGTTGGAATATGCCGGAGTTTTAGGAAGTGCACTCCCTAAAACGACACCGGATTGCAACCAGTAACCTTGGGCGATGGGGTCTTCACGAAAAGCATAGGCATGAATGTCTGTGGATGTGGACCCAGCCGATCTGCCCCATTGCGTGATGCGCCCTGGGTCGCCACCAAAGGCCGCGATGTTGTCGCGAACCCATTCGAGCGCAGCACGTTGGTCAAGGATGCCGAGATTCTGATTGCCATTGTTGGGTATTCCACGAGCATGGGGAAAGCCGAGGATGCTTAGGCGGTAGTTGATAGTTACGACAATGTGGGATTGCGACCGCTCAACCCACGATGTCGGCATCTGCCATGGGATATCAATGCCGCCCATAATAAAGCCACCACCAGTCATGAAGAAAAGAACAGGGAAGCCGCTGGTAGGTGGTGGTGTCGTTGGTGTCCAAACAGCTACGTGCAAACAGTCCTCAGATGTGGCCTCACCAACAAGTCCTGATGTGTCATTCTGGTTGCCGTTGTATATGAGGTTACCCTTTGTCAAGTCTGTGTTGAAGAGCGATATAACAGACGATACGAATTGCGGGCATGATGGTGGAAACCGTGTTGCATAATGATGCTCATTTGATGACGGGAGCTTTTGCGGCGGCAGCCATCGAAGCGAACCCACGGGCGGCTTCGCAAACGGAATGGCTCGGAATTGGCGAGCCCGTGGATATTGGGGATCGATGAGTCCAGTGTAGGTGCCCGTGGAGGTTGCGATGGTCAGGTTTTGAGAATTTATGCAATTAGCATTTCCGCCAAGAACGGCGGACACCAATGCGAGGAGAGACACGATTGAGTGCTTCATTGTGAGCAAGCAGTCAAGAAGAGTGAGAACCCCTCTCTTTATATATCTGTCAGATAAGACGATAGAAATTGGGTACACCCAAATTCTGTTATATCCGGGCGCTCTGCGCTATACCCAGGAGCTCGGCAATCCGAGGTCCTAAGCTCGGACACCGGGTTTTCGTCCACCCAAACCACCCAACCCAGCCAACCTTTGAAGCTCAATATTTTCACAACGCCTACACAAATATGGATCCCCGCGAAGTTGCAATACAATCTACTATCCGCGATCTCGAATCTGGTGTTTATACAAGCGAGCGCAAAGCAGCTAAGATGTAGGGCGTCAAAAGGTTAACACTATGGAGCCGCCGTACTGGCTGCGCGATTGCTCATCAGTACGAGCAGCGACTAATACTAGAGCAAGAGAGTTTTCTTACTAATTGGATTCTGGATAAAGATGCTCGCGCTTAGCCACCTAGCCACGTGCGTGTACGAGAGATAGCCTCTTTAGTATTATAGATAGGCGGTAACGACGCGCCGCTCGGCAAGCACTAGATCTCTTACTTTATACCAGGGTTGATATAAAAGAGTAAGAGTAATTACTATAAATAACTTAAGTAAAAGTAAGAGTAATTACTCTTATAATAATTAAATAAAAAATAAAATAGAAATATAATTCTAAATTTATTAAGTTAAACTAAATAAAATATATAATATATTCTACTAGTAAATAAGTTAAACTACTAAGCTAGTTACTTTTACTTAGTACTAGAAATACTATATATATAAAATTAATTTACTTATAACTAACTATAGAATCTATATATAATATACTTAAAATAGATTTAGAATTTTCTTTTATATCTTTTTAGTATATATATATAGTAGGTACTACTTTACTAAGAGTAGTATAGATACTAGGACTAGAGTTAGAGAAAATATATATAAGTATAGAGAAAAGTATTATTAGTAGGTTAAGTTATAGGTAAGTAGCTTTATAAAGATTATAATACTATAGAAAGTAATAAGTAAGAAAGTTATTAATCTTAACTATAAAGTTCTTATCTATATATAATAAAGTACTTATATACTAGTATAGTCTTAGCTAATCTATTAATCTATAAAGATTAAGCTTTATAGATTATAGATTATATTATATAACTATATTATATATCTAGGTTATAATTAATATTATTATATAGCCTATTATCTAAGTATTTATTATAGTATTCTTCTTCTAGTTTACTATTTAGTTCTATAGGCTTAAAGTCTAGTAACTTAGGTATAATTATAATACTATCTCTCTTTTTTCTTTCTTTAGTATAGTTATTATTATTCCTTATTAAGATCCTTAGTTTATAAGTAGGTAATATCTTATTTTCTAAGATATATTTATTAGTCCCTATACCTACTATATCTATACTTTAGTATCTTACTCTAGTTAACTATATTACCTATATTAGTATAGAAATAATACTCTACTAATACTATTCTTAGTTAAATACTTCCTATATTATATCTAAAAAGGATAGTTATATATATAAAGTATATATTTATATAAATATATAGTTCTCTTATTATTCTTTAGGTATATTACTAGCTAAGTATAGATTTATAATTAAAATATACGCGTTTAAGCTTATAGTTATTAGAAAGAAGTATTAACTATTCGCGAGAGAAATTATTATAATAGATTATTAAAGCTAAGACTACTTATAAGAAAACCTTATTATAGATAGTATAGTTCTTAAGTAAGCTAGTAGAGAGTTAAACTTATTTAGAGTATCTTTATAAAATAAAGACTTATAATAATAAGAAATTAGTTATATAGTTAGTAGTACTTAAAGCTAAGCTAAATAAAGAGAAAGTAGTAGAAGCTACTCTTTATAGTAGAGTAGTTAGCTTAAGTATTACTCTATCTATCTCTAATAGTAGAAGTTATTTAAAAGATTTTAATAATTTTCTTAGAATACTATAAAGTAAACTAGTAGATTTTAATTTTAGAAGTCTTCTAGTAACTTAAAGTAGTTAAAGTTTTCTTTTAATTCTTATATTTCTTTCTATAATTTTTCTTAGATATTAGCTTCCTTCTAGTTAACTAAGTAGTAATTTCTCTTATTTCTCTATTACTATTATTTAATTTTATTTACTTTCTATTCTTTATTATCTTATCTATATATTATAGCCTTATAAGCTACTAGTTTAGTATCTTATAGTACTTTCTCTAGTAGTAAAATATAGAAAGTAGAGTATATTCTTATTTCTATAGGTAGTTTTAACTTATAGCTAATTAAGGTAATTTATTCTAAGATCTTATAGAGTCTTATTTTAATATAGTCTAGTTTCTTACTTAGTTTATAGCTCTTAATAATTTTTTATAGAAGCTATACTTTCTCTCCTATCCTAAAATCTAGTACTTATTTATACTTTCTATTATAATATTTATCTATCTTATAGTATAAGAATTAGGTATCTTCTTAAAGCTATTTCTAGGTTTTCTATATTATTTTAATTATTTCTTCTACTTTCTAACTATAAGAGATAAGTTCTCTAAGTTTATAACTATATATAGTTTAAATCTATAGTTTATAAAGAAGAGTATAAGTCCTATCTTACTATACTATAATATATTATATACTAGCTAAGCTATTAGTAATAGTATTATCTAGTTATCTTATCTATAGTTTAGGTATATATATAGGTACTATTCTAAAGTCTAGTTTATTCTTTCTATTTAATATATTTTATAAGTAAGTTACTTACCTAAGTAAGTTACCTACTAAATACTAGTATAATATCTATATAATAACTTTATATAATATTATAACTATACTACTAAGAAAAAATCTAATATATTCTACTACTAAGCTTATTAAACTACTAAGTTTACTACTTTTTTCTCTATTAAAAAAAGCTATTTCTTAGTATTAATATCTTAATAACTACTAAATAGAATTCTCTAGAAATTTAGGTTTAAAGCTATACTTATATAACTACTACTATTCTAGAATTTCTAGACTCTACTTTATATAATAAAATAGTTATTAAAGAAATACTAAATTATAGAGATTTATAATTAAGATCTCTATAACTATTAGTACTAAGATTCTAAAATTTTAGAAAAATAATACTTATATATATAGGAATATTATATTAAATTTTTAGAGAATTCTATCTAGTAGTTATTAAGATATTAATACTAAGAAATAGCCTTTTTTAGTAGAGAAAAAAGTAGTAAGCTTAGTAGTTTAGTAAGCTTAGTAGTAGAATATATTATACTAAAGATAATATATAGCTTACTATATCTAATCTTACTTTAAACTAGTTTTATAGTAAAAGATATACTACTATAGTATATAATATTCCTTAAATAATAGTATATAACTAATATACTAGATAATACTCTTAATATAACTATAAGCTAAACTTAAAGTACCTTATAAAGCTAGAAGAAGAGATAATTATATAGTATATACTTAAAAAGTCTAAGTATATAGTACTATTCTTAAAGGTAGATATATAAGATATAGTTAATAAACTACTAAGAGAGTATAGTAAGAAGCCTATTAGTAAGAACTAGATTAATAACTTTATTAGATATACTCTTAAGCTATAAATATAATAGAGTTACCTATATAATTACTAGTAAGCTACCTATAAGAATTTAGTAATTATCTAGTTCTAGTTTATACTAATTAAGAAGATAAAGATAAAGTATAGTATCCTAGATAAAGATACCTATAATTTTAATAAATCTAGCTTCTTAATAGATAAGATATTATCTTAGCTAGTTATTATAGGCTTAAATAAACTTAAGAAATAGAAGAAACTATAACCTAGTAATTATAAGTAGGTAACTCTAGTATAAGGTATTAGTATAATAGAGTATATTATTCTACTCTTTATTATCTTTACTAGTAAGGTCCTTATCTCCTTTTAGTTTAAAGATCTACCTTATAACTAGATTATTAATATCTTTCCTACTAATTAAATTAATAATAACCTTATACTAGTATAGATTAAGTACTTTAATACCTATATAAAGACCTATACTATTAAGGTATATAAGTTACTTATTATTAATAGCTATAAGAGTTACTACTTAGTAGAATTCTAGAATTACTATAAAGAGAATAAGATTATAGCTCTTTATATACTACTATACTTATTATACCTATTATAACCTCTTAATATTATCTACTACTTACTACTAAAGTACTTTTATAGTAATAAGATCTTACTCTTAGTATATAGCTATATCTACTATATTAATAAATTAACCTTCCTACTAGCCTTTAAAGTAGCTTATATAAAGACTTTTATAGAAATAAATATTTATATAGAGTTTTAAGGTACTAGATTAGCTCTATATAACCTAAAGGCTCTATTATTAAAGCTAAATATATAGTTATATATACTAATACTACTTATACTAAGTACTATTACCTAGTAGGTATTAATACTATATAATACTAATAAGATAGAGGTATAATTAATACTAATTTAGAACTATATATAAATCTATCTTAAGTCTCTAATAAGTTCTCTAAATAAGTAGGTTAAGTAGTTTACTAAGAGTATTTAGTAGATCATATTATTATTATTATTATTAATTCTATTTACTATCTAGTACTAGTCTTAGTATAGGCTATATAGATATTTACTTAAAGAAGAAAACCTAACTAAAGGAAAATCTATTATATACCTTATATACTAATATCTACTCTTTAGTTTCCTTATAGTATATAGATATAGTAGTAGTATTAGCTATTCTATTTAACTACCTATTCTATTATACTTACTTCTATCTAGAGAAAAATAAGAAGGTAAAGAAAGTAGAAAAAAGAGAACTTTATACTATCTATTCTTTCTATATAGATAGTCTATCTACTAGTTAGTATACTTCTATATCTTTATTTTCTAATTCTCTTACTACTAAGAACTAGTATAGTATACTCTATTAGATAAACTATTTTACTATTACTCTTATTTATTTTAAGTTACCTAGTACTATCTATAGTCTTTTACTTTATAGGTAGAGTAGTAGTATTCTATAATTATATAGCTAGTAGTAGAAAACTATATATTTTACTATTTATTTATACTATGTATATAGATAGTCTCTTTTAATATCTAGTATATATCTTTTAGTAAGCTACTTATTAAGTCTTAGTACTTCTATTTATAGTAGGAAGAGAGCTATTACTTATACTTTTATTAAGCTATTATATAGCTTATATAGTAATTTCTCTTATATTTTATTCTATATTATCTTTTCTCTATTTTATTTTAGTCTTTTCTATTATTTAGACTATTCTAGATTAAGTTATATTTTCTCTTTTTATTTTCTCTCTATTAGGTAAGTTATTCTATAGTTCTAAATCTATTCTTTTAGTTTATCTAGTTTACTCTTTACTTTCTATCTTATAGTCTCTATTTAAATTAGTAGTCTATATATACTTTAGTTATATTTTACTATTAAGTTCTATATAGTCTAATTTATTTTTATTATAGTTTAGTTAGCTTATAGTCCTTCTATATAAGTAGTATACTAAATTACTTATTCTTTAATATAGATATCTAGTAGTAGTATTTCTACTTTATATTCTATAGCCTCTTATATTATACCCTTATATACTTTTATTATCCTCTATAGATATTTCTTTTATACTTCTATAAGTAGTTTTATATTACTTTTTACTATTAGCTTTTTATTAGGTTATAGGGTCTATACCTAAGCGCTATATATTATAACTAGTTATACTACTATAGTATAGAGGAGTTATAATTATTATATTAATAGCCTCTATATAGATATAGTAATACGTAATAAGGCGTTATAGAGATTCTCTCTTTATTTAGCTAATATCTTTATCTATTCTTTCTATTATAGTTTTAGGTCTACTTATATACCTAGGATCCTAATTAATTTCTAGTATACTTCTACTTCCTTACTATTAATATATACTATACTCGCTAGGTCCTCTATATATCTCCTCTTTTTAATAAAGTATATTAGTTAGTATTTATCTAGTATAAATTTAGCTCTATATCTCTTTACCTATACTATTAGAATATAGCTCTACTCTACTATACTAAATAACTAAAAAGGTTCGAATAATTAATAATATTAATTATTAGAGTAGAATAGTATATATTATATAAGCTTACAGCCCTATAATCGGCTCGAGGCTCTATAGTTAGTATAGCCTTATATATACTATATATTTATTATATACTACTATTAATCTCTTATAGTTATTAGCTATAGATTTACTCTATATAACTAGTATTATATTATCTATAAAGCTAAATCCAATTATATTACTATCTAGTTACTAGAATTCTTTAAGAAGCTCTATAATAAAGAATAGGAATAGTATTAGTAATAGTAGTAACTCTTATAGAATACTAGTATTTACTTAGAACTTCGCGCTTATATATCTAATAAAGGTTATTTTTATAGTTTATTTACTTAGAAAGTTCTAGATAAACTATATTATCTATTTTAGTATCCTCTTCTTCTATAGGATATATAGAAGGTATTTATATACTATATTATTAAAAGCTTCTACTAAGTTTAGGCTAAGTATAGTTACTATATAGTACTTCTTAACTCTTTATACTATTTAGATAATATTAGTAAGTAGGTAAACTATAGTAATTATAGATCTATTTCTTCTTCTACTTATTTAATTCTATAGTAGTAAGTTATATTTTTCTACTATATCTATAAGGTATCTTACTATAATTATTTCTACTAGTTTAGCTAGTATATTTTCTAAAGTAATAGGTTTATAGGTACCTACTAGTAAGTAGTCTTCTTTCTCTAGTTTATATAAAGCTATTATAGTAGTTTCTTTTAGTATATCTAGTATTAGTTATCTATTAAAGTATAGACTAATTACTATAGCTAGTCTACTACTTATTATATTTATTAGAGTCTTAAGAATTTTATTTAGTATTTTATTAGATCCTAGAGCCTTCCTATTAGGTAGTTTCTTTATTACTTCTTTAATATCTTATAGGTATACTTTATATAGAATATTAATTATATTAGATCTATCTTTACTCTATTAGTCTACTTATATATTACTATTAGTATACTATAGTTCTCCCTATATACAGAGGGGTGCAACGAAAAAGAAGTAATTGATTTTTTAACCTTTTTAAAAGTATTATAACTTATTTAATATAAGAGTTATAACTATAAAAAATAGATATTTAGAAAGAGAAAAACTCGACCTTTTAGGTTATATAAAAATCTATAGCTTAGTAAGCGTATCTTAGCTATAGTAGCTCACTGAAATCGGGGTATCTTTTTAAGCCGTATTTAAAGGCTTACAACTTTTTATTTTAAGTATCTTTTTTCCTATATTTTATATATATTAGTTATCTATATAAAATCTATTATATATTAGGTTTATAGATATATTGTATTACTATATAAATATTTATAAAGAAACTCGGTTTTTTTAGAGTTTAGTTAATAAATATATATTAGAGAAGACTAATACTTAGTCTAATAGCCCTTAGCTATTTTAACGGCCTCCTACCTTCTAGGTAAGGATAGTATACAATTATCTATAGCCTGCTAGCTTATAGCGTTCCACTCTTCTATTATAGTAAGCTTAAAAGCTTCTATACTCTTTAAATTAATCCCTATACCTAAACTCTTTCTAGGGCGTTTATTTAGCCTATCTTTAAGTAAACTCTATACATTTTCAATTGGATTTAAATCCGGGCTATAGGCGGGGTGAGGATAGAGCTTAACTCTATTTCTTTTAAACCAACTCTTAACAGCGTTAGTTTTATAGATTTTATAGTTATCTTGTTGAAATCTCCATCCTAAATAGATAATTAATATATAAACTAGAAATATAACTAATATATATATATATATATATATAGTTATATATATAGATAGATAAAGGAGTAAAAAGAGATAGTAATACTAACCGCGTTTTATATGCTTTTTAACTACCGGATTTAGTACCTCTCTTATATATCTTCTATTATCGAAAGTTGAAGTCTTTATAGGGTCCCTTATAAAGATTAATTAAGATCGTCCTCCTATCTAAATAGATCCCCAAACTGAGATAGTTATATCTCTAGCTATAACTTAGTTAGTATTATAGTTATAAAAAAACTAAATAAATTGAAAAATTTGTTATAAAAAATAGAATAAAATAGCCTACTAGGAATTATTTTAAACTTACTTTTATTAGTTGTAGAGACTAATTGGCGTCCGGCCTTTATTTTTCCAACTTTTCTATAATACTCTTGTCTAGCTCCGTGCCCTCTTTGTATAGAGCTTTCATCTGAAAATATAATCTTATTTAGATTAAATCCCTTTTTTTCTACTAACTTTAATTGCTCTTTAGCGTACTTAAGCCTTAATTTAGCTGATTTAGCCGAAATTATCGCCTTTTTAGTAGCTATATTAGTAGTAACTCCCTCCTCTTTTAAAAAGTATTATAACTTTCTTATACTAATACTAAGATTATTTTCTAGTATTAATCTCTTATTTATCTTCTTAGGGCTTCGAATTATATCTCTTATAATAATTCTTTTTTCTCTTTTAGAAACCTTAGTAGCTCTTTTATTATAACTTTTTATATCTTCTACTTTTATAGCTTTTTTCTTCTTAATTCTATCAATAGTATTATATATTACTTTAATATCTTTTTTTAAGATAGTAGCTATCTTATTAGGGGTAGTATTAGCTTCTAATAGAAGCTAGACGTTAGATTCGAGTTTCGAGAGATTTGGTACCATTTTAAAGGATTTAGATGAGTAAAAGTAAAAATTCAAAAAGATATTAATTTATAAGCCCTAGACTAGTATTTTAGTAATTGATTACGTAAGCTAACTATTAATCTATTTTTTTAATTTTTTTCCTCTAATCCTAAAAAATTACTTATATAAATAATCTATACTATAAATTTGATTATATAATCTTTACTAACTAAATTAGGCTTAGTAAAAAAAATAGACTTTTTTAAACGCTAATTAAAAAGTTGTACTACTTTAAAACTAAAGGAAAAAAATACCCCTACTTTAACTCTAAATATAATAATAGAGATTATATAATATTACTATTCTTTTATTAGAAAATGAAAATTTACCTTTTTCTCTATAAAACTAATATTTTATTTTATTTCTAGCTTATATAGTTCTTAGGATATAGTACTTTAAAAAAGATTAAAAAATTAATTACTTCTTTTTCGTTGTACCCCTCTATATTACTAAGGTTTATATTACCTTATAGTAGAAAGAACTTAATAGCTAGTAGTATAGCTTTCTCTTTATTATCTTTAGTAGTATCTTATTATAGTATAGCTTATTATTATAGTCTTAGCTTTACCTAGACCTTTAAGCTTAGGTAATTAGAGTAGTATATATAGTAGGAAGAGAATATACCCTCTCTCTTCTCCTTAAGATACTTAATATAAATTATATACCTAATAAAATAAATATCTTAGGGCTAGTTTATAATACTTATAGAGTAAGTATATATAGTAGTAGCTTTAGTCTACTATTATAGTCTCTACTCTATTATATTATTTTCTATATTAATTTATTTAGTTTCTTTACTACTTTTTTAAGATTATTTATAAATATTTTCTATATTACTTAGTCTACCTATTATATCTTCTTCTTTAAGATTTTATTTAAGTTATTTAGTTAATCTTCTATATCTATTATATAGTTTCTAGTAAGGTTATAGTAAGCTTACCTAGTATTTACTAGTAGGATACTAGTAGTAGGTAACTATTTCCTTCTAGTATATTTACTTAATTATACTCTTAGGTAGTATACTTTAAGTTTATCTTAGATAGTTATTTAGAGGGCTTATAAGAGTTAGGTATTCTCTACCTATTAATCCTATTCTATATTCTTTATAAATTCGCTTATATAGAGCTAGTCTATCGTATATCGCGTATATTATACTATTATATTAATATTAATAGAGATTATAATCTAGATTAGTATATAGTCTTTTATAGGGGCCTATTCTAGGACTAGTTAGTAGTATTCTAGTCTTTATTCTAGGCCTTCTAATAGGTATATAAAATCGATTACTATCTATCTATTACCTCTTTTCTAAGTTAGGATACCTCTTAGAGTATATAGTTATAGTATTTATATTATTATATTAGCTTATAGTTAGTTTACTACTAGATTAATTCTTACCTTTATACCTCTTTATACTAGGTAGTATAGGTTAAAGTCTCCTATTATAATTATTTCCTATTCTTAGGATTCTTTAGGCTAGTAAATAGGTATAGGCTAGGTTAGGATTAGGTTAGATTATATAATAATCTAACCTAACCTAACCTATATTTACTAGGTTAGTACTAGTAATAGGTTAGAGTTAGATTAAGATTATATAGGCCCTAGGTATAGGTATAGTTAGTATAGACTAGGTTACCTTAGGTCTAACTAATAATTTCAATTTTTTTATACTATTTATCTTATATTTAGAGTATTTTAATATAGGTAATAATTATAGAATATTATACTTTAGTAGATAACCTAATAGGTACTCTAATCTAACCTATACCTACGCTAGTACTAGGTTTAACTAAACCTATACCTAAGGCCTATATAACTCTAACCTAACCTAACTTAAAGAGGTAGGAACTCTAACCTAACTTAAACCTAGAGTCTATATAACTTTAACCTAATCCTAACCTATTAATAGATACCCCTAACCTATTTACTAGCCTAAGGTTCTTTATCTAGCTCTATAAGAAGCTTACTAATAGTATTATAGTTTATTAGTTTATTTACTAGATTATATATATTATAGACTACTATATTTCCTTCTTTAGTAGAGATTAATATTATATAAATCTTTAGTATACTAGTTATAGAGGGGTAATAGCGAAAAAGAGTAATTAATTTTTTAACCTTTTTTAATAAACTATAACTTTACGAAAGAAATAGCTAAAAATATAAGAGATAGTTAGTTTTATAGCTAAAGATCTCTTCTTTTAGTTTAGCGTATAATATTTATATAAAAGCTATAATATATTATAAAATCTAGTATAGAACTAGGTAGATTTTTTTTAGTTATTTTTAAAGTAGTATAACTTTTTAATTTATGTATAGAAATATCTAATTTTTTAACTAAGCCTAGTTTAGTTAGTAAAGATTATATAAGTAAATTTATAGTATAGTTTATTTATATAAGTAATTTTTTAGAAATAGAGGAAAAAAATAAAAAAATAGATTAATAGTTAGATTACGTAATATATTACTAAAATACTAGTCTATAGCTAATAAGTTAAGAACTTTTTAAATTTTTACTAAATCCTTTATAATAATACGAAATCTCTTAAAATTCGAATTAAATGCCTAGCTTCTACTTAAAGCTAATAACTCTCCTAATAAGATAGCTACTATCTTAAAAAAAGATATTAAAATATTTTATAATACTATTAATAAAATTAAGAAGAAAAGAGCTATAAAAGTAGAAGAAAAAAAAGATATAAAGGAAGACCTACTAGAGTTTTTAAAAGAGTAAAAAAAGTTATTATAAGATATATAATTTAAAGCCCTAAGAATATAAATAAGATATTAATACTAGAAAATATTCTTAATATTAGTATAAAAAAGTTATAATAATTTTTAAAAGAGGAGAGAGTTACTACTACTATAACTACTAAAATATCTTTTATTTTAGCTAAATTAGCTAAAAATTAAGACTTAAGTACGCTAAAGAGCTATTAAAGATAGTAGAAAAGAAAGGATTAAATCTAAAAAAGATTATATATTTAGATAAAAGTACTATATAAAGAGAGTATAGAGCTAGATAAGAATATAATAGTAAAATAGGCTATATTAAGGCTTAAAAGTAATTAGTTTCTATAACTTATAGAAATACGTTTAAAAAAATTCCTAGTATACTATTTTATTATATTTTTTATACTATTTCTTTCTATTTAATTAGATTATTTATTACTTTAATAATAACTAAGTTATAGCTAAAGATATAATTATCTTAGATTAGGGATCTAGTTAGGTAGAGAGACGATATAAATTAATTATTATAATAGACCCTATAAATACTTTACCTTTTATATATAGAAGATATATCTAAGAGATACTAAATTTACTTATTAAAAAGTATATAAAATATAGTTTATAACCCTACCTCTTTTTTACCCCTTTTTTATATATATATATAACTATATATATATATAGATATATATTAGTTATATTTCTAGAATATATACTAATTATCTATTTAGACTAGAGATTATAGTAGGATAACTATAAAATCTATAAAACTAAAGCTATTAAGGATTAGTTTAAAAGGAATTTAGTTAAGCTTTATCCTTACCCTACCTATAGCCTAGATCTAAATTCTATTGAAAATATATAGAGTATACTTAAAGATAGGCTAAATAAACGCCCTAGAAAGAGTTTAGTAATAGGAGTTAATAAAAGGAGTATAATACTCTTTAAAGAGGCTATAAAGGAGGAGTAGCTAGCTATAGCCTAGTTAGTTATAGATAACTATATATTATCTCTCCCTTAGTAATATATAGTAGTAAAGATAGCTAAGGATTATTAAACTAAGTATTAGCTTAGTTAAATATATAACTATACTCCTAAACGCGTAAAAACTAGAAGTTTCTATATAATATAAACTAGTAGTATAATATAGCTAAAAGTCTAGTATATTATAGTTATACTATAGTTAAATTATATATATAAAATATAGTAAAAAAGATACTTAAAATAAAAAGTAATAGCTCTCTAAAGTAGAAGAAAAAAATTACTCTAACTTTAGAAAGAAATAGAACTCCTAAATATACTTAATAATTAGAATCTAAAATTTTAAAAAGAATAATATAGTATTTCTCTTTAAAAATCTCTATCTCTTATATTTTTAGCTAATTTTATTATAAAGTTATAGTTTATTAAAAAAGGTTAAAAAATCGATTACTCTTTTTCGCTATTACCCCTCTATATTAGTTTCTATATATTAAGGTTAAGTACTTTACTTATTATAAAGTAGACTTTTATATATTCTTCGCCTCTATATACTAAAGTATATCCTAGTAGGTAGTAGGTAGTTTTAGTATATTAGTTCTACGCTAGCTCCTATATTATAAGTATATATAGAGGTATATAGTAAAAAAGAACTAATCGAAAAAATAGCCTTTTTTAATATTCTATATCTTACTTAATATAAGAGCTATAACTATAAAAAATATATATTTTTAAAGAGAAAATCTTCCTCTTTTAGCTTAGATAAAAATCTATAGCTTAGTAAGTATATCTAAGCTCTAGTAGCTTACTAAAATAGGGGTATCTTTTTAAGCTATATTTAAAGGCTTATAACTTTTTATTTTAAGTATCTTTTTTCCTATATTTTATATATATTAATTATCTATATAGAGCCTATTATATATTAGGTTTATAGATATATTATATTACTATATTAATATTTATAAAGAAACTTAGTTTTTTTAAACTTTAGTTAATAAATATATATTAGATAAGACTAATACTTAATCTAATAGCCCTTAGCTATTTTAATAGCCTTCTACCTTCTAGGTAAAGATAGTATATAATTATCTATAGCCTACTAGCTTATAGCGTTCTACTCTTCTATTATAGTAAGCTTAAAAGCTTCTATACTCTTTAAATTAATCCCTATACCTAAACTCTTTCTAGGCTATTTATTTAGCCTATCCTTAAGTAAACTCTATATATTTTTAATTAGATTTAAATCTAGGCTATAGGTAGAATAAAGATAGAGCTTAATCTATTTCTTTTAAACTAACTCTTAATAGTATTAGTTTTATAGATTTTATAGTTATCTTATTAAAATCTCTATCCTAAATAGATAATTAGTATATAATCTCGAAATATAACTAATATATATAGTTATATATATAGATAGATAAAGGAGTAAAAAGAGATAGTAATACTAACTATATTATATATACTTTTTAACTACTAGATTTAATACCTCTTATATATATCTTCTATTATTAAAAGTTAAAGTCTTTATAGAGTCTCTTATAAAGATTAATTAAGATTATCCTCTTATCTAAATAGATCTCTAAACTAAGATAGTTATATCTCTAGCTATAACTTAGTTAGTATTATAGCTATTAAAAAACTAATTAAATAAAAAAAACTAGATAAAAGATAGAATAAATAGTATACTAGGATTTTTTTAAACTTACTTTATTAGTTATAGAGACTAATTAGCGTCTAGCCTTTATTTTACTAACTTTTCTATAGTACTCTTATCTAGCTCTATACTCTCTTTATATAGAGCTTTTATCTAAAAATATAATCTTTTCTAGACTAAATCCTTTTTTTCTACTAACTTTAATTACTCTTTAGTGTACTTAAGCCTTAATTTAGCTAAATTAGCTAAAATTATCGCCTTTTTAGTAGCTATATTAGTAGTAACTCTCTCCTCTTTTAAAATATCTTATAACTTTCTTATACTAATACTAAGATTATTTTCTAGTATTAATCTTTATTTATCTTCTTAGGGCTTTAAATTATATCTCTTATAATAATTCTTTTTACTCTCTTAGTTATTCTATTTTCTCTTCCTCTTTTCTTAATAATACTATTCTCTTTTATAGTATTTTTTCTTTTAATTCTTTTAATTATATTATAAATATACTCTTTATCTCTTTTTAAGATAGTAGCTACTCTTTAGGGGGTATTTTAGCTTCTAATAGAAGCTAAATATTCGATTTAAGTTTTAAGAGATTTAGTACTATTTAAGGATTTAGAGAAGTAAAAGTAAAAATTAAAAAAGATATTAATTTATTAACTCTATACTAGTATTTTAGTAATATATTATATAAGTATACTAGTTATCTATTTTTTTAATTTTTTTCTCTTAGATTTAAAAAATAATATAGTTAAGAAATATATAGTAAAAATTTACTTATATAATCTTTTATAGCCTAACTAAGAATAGTTAAAAAATTAAACTTTTTTATATATAAATAAAATAGTTATATAACTTTAAAAAATTAAAAAAAGAATACTCTTACTTTACTAAGATATTTAAGCTTATTCCTTTAAAGTAATTTCTTTTCTATAGTTTAGTCTAAATAAACTAATTTTTCTCTTTAAAACTAACTATTTTTTATAATTATAGATTTTATATTAAGTAAGATAATATAGTTTATAAGCGAGTCGCTAATATAAGTAAGTTACTACCCTAATATAAGTATAGCGACTATATAGTAACGTAGTATAATACTATAAGAAATTACTATACTATATACTATAGTATAATACTATTTAGAAGCGTTACTATTATCTATATCCTCTATTTCTACCTTATAGGTATAGGAGTTATATCTAATCTCGCTATAATAGCTATAGCGCCTCTCTACGCGCACCCTCTTTATAAGCGTCTTACTATCTATATAACTACTACTCTCCTTTTTAGTAATTAAGTTAGATACCTTACTAACTATTAGAGTCTCCTCTACGCATATATACCACCTTTTATAGGTCTTATACTTTATAAGTATATTAATAGTATCTTATAGGTAGCCTATTTCCTCTTATACTAATACTATATTATAAGCTATCTACTAAGTACCTTTACTTAACTACTTAACCTATAGATCTAATAAACTTACTAGAGACCCTTAATAGTTTTATATATAATTTTAGATTAGCGTTAACTACACCTCTATCTTATAGGTATTATATAGTATTTTCGTCTCTTAGTTAATAGTACCTAGTATAGGTAGCGTTAGCGTACGTAGCTATATATCTAGCTTCGATAATACTACGTTAAGGTTATATAGGACTAGCCTAGTACCTTAAAACCCTACGCGAATATTCTCTACTATAAATATCTTCTTAAAAGTAGATTTAAAGGTTAGTAGGAAGGTATATTTATTAATATAGTAGATATAGCTACGTACTAAGAGCGATATCCTATTACTATAGTAGCGCTTTAATAGCGAGTAGTAGACGATATTAAGTAGTTATAGTAGGTACGACGAGTAAGATAGTATATAGAGAGTAATAATCTTATTTTCCTTATAGTAGTCCTAGAATTCTACTAAGTAGTAGCTCTTATAACTATTAATAATAAGTAGCCTATACGTCCTAGTAGAGGACGCCTTTATATAGGTATTAAAGTACTTAAGCTATACTAGCGTAAGTTTATTATTAATCTAGCTAGTAGTAGAGATACTAATAACCTAGTTATAAGGTAGATTAGTATACTAGGTAGAGATAAGGATCTTACCTATAAAGATAAGAAAGAATAGGATAATACGCCCTATTATAGTAACGCCTTATACTAAGGTAATCTACTTATAGTTACTAGGCTATACTTTCTTCTATTTCCTAGGTTTATCTAAGCCTATAACTACTAGCTAAGAAGATATCTTACCTATTATAAAGCTAGATTTATTAAAATTCTATATATCCTTATCTATAATACTATACTTCTCCTTTATTAACTAAACTAGTATAAACTATAGATAGATAATTACTAGGTCCTTATAGGTAGCTTACTAGTAATTATATAGATAGCTCTATCGCGTACGTAGCTTAGGTATATACTTAATAAAGTTATTAACCTAGTTCTTACCTATAGGCTTCCTACTACGCTCTTTTAGTAGTCTATTAGCTATATCTTATATATTAGCCTTTAAGGGTAGTATACTATATAGAGAATCGTTAAGTATATACTATATAATTACTTCCTCCTCTAACTTTATAAGGTACTTTAAGTTTAACTTATAGTTACGTTAAGAGTATTATCTAGCGCGTTAGTTAATAAGTATTCTTTATAGGATGTTATAGATTACTATAGCGCGTATACTACTTCGAAGCTACTAAGAATTAAGATCTAAGATAGTAAGCTATAGATTACCTTTAGTATAGGACCTTTAGATATAATATAGTTATAGTATTATATAAAGTTACTACGTAGTTACTACGCTTATATTAGGGTAGTAACTCGCTTAAGTTAGTAACTTACTTATAAACTATATTATAGTATATTAAAAAAGGCTATTTTTTCGATTAGTTCTTTTTTACTATATACCTCTATAATATTTCGCTAGCTCTATAGTATTAAAGAAAGGTCTTACTTTCTCTTTATTTATATTACTATAGTTATATTATAGTATTATAATTATTTTTATTAGAGATCTATAGGTATATCTTCTATTTAGTCTAGGTTTTCTATTATTTATTATTATAATACTATATTTATTTAGATTATTATTTATATAGAGTCTACCTATACTATACGCGCTATATATTCTATTTCTCTAGATCTATCTACGCGCTATTAAGGCTCTAGTATTTTAGTAGAGTATTAGGTATATTTACTTAGTATACTATTTATTAGGGTTTAGAAGTAGAATTACTATTAGGATTATTTATTATATCTTATATATATAGACTATCTAGTAAGTTCTATATATAGGGTTTAAAGATTAGTTTTATATTTTATATAAGCTAGGTAGTCCTTTTTCTACTATACTTTATAGTTCTTTCTATAATTATAGTAGTATATATTATTAGTCTTATATTTCCTTATATTATAGTTACTAGTATATTATATATACCTTACCTTCTTAGTATAAGCTCCTTACTTATAGCCCTATATTCTATATCTAAAGTATTATTTAATATCTAGTATATTATTATATAGTTTTACTTTAAAGTATTCTACTTTAATAATAATACCTTATTTAATTACTTATTACTATTCTACTAGTATAGTTACTCTAATAATTAATAATCCTCTTATCTTAGAGAGTATATTACTATATTAGTTTACTATTATTTCTTTATTATATAGCTATTATATTAACCTAATCTTTATATTACCTTCTATTCTCTATAGTTATTTCTTAACTATTTATATTACTTTTAAGTTATTTACTATTTTACTATTATCTACTAAGAAGGTATATAATATATCTAGTACCTCTACTAAGTATACTTTCTTTAAGATATATACTTCTTAGAGGTCTACTACCTTTCTAATAGTATCCTAGTATATTTATAATATAAACCTAATCTCTATATCTCTACTATATAGCTTATATATAGCTATTACTTATAGAACTATAGGTTATATCGTATCTAGTATTTTAGTTAGAGTTTTATCTATAGTATTATTAATTTATACACGTATAGTTAGTTTTAGGGGAATTAAGGTTATATATATAGCTATATTAGCCTATCTTTAATTACCTATTAGAGTAGTAGTAGTATTAATAAGTAGTTTATTCTATATACTTTAGATAATTTAGTTATAAGTATAGGTTATAAGTTTCTACTCTCTTAGCTTATCTTCTATCTTTTCTTTTAATTAGTATATTAGTACTTTTATTCTCTTATTTCCTTCTTTTTTAATTTCCTCTATAATTATTATTAGCTTATTTAGGGTATTATTACTTACTTTAGGATTATCTCTATTATATAGTATTAGGTAGTTATAGTTTACTCCTAAAGGTATAATAGTATTATATCTCTACTCTACCTATATCTTAATAGGTTTCTATTAACTTATATATTTTTCTATATTATTTTCCTTTTTTTATTATATACTATTATTAACTATTATCCTTATATATATATATAATATATATATTAGTAGATTATATATAAGATAGTATTAATATATAAAGAAATAGAATACCTTTAAGAGGTAATTAATATAGCTATATAGTATAAGAGCTATAAGAGGTAATATATATAGATAGAGAAGACTCTTATAGTTAATAAGGTATTTAACTTAATTATAGAAAAGAAGAGTAGTAGTTATTATTATAGTATTATATACTTAATACTCTTCTAAGGCCTAAGAGCTTTTTAGCCTATAATTATAAGATCTAGATTAGAAACTCCTAGTTTATAGTATTATTTCTTTCTATACTATCTAAATATACCTTAATATATTTAATACTCTTCTAAGCTCTAAGAGCCTATTAGCCTATAACTAGAAAGTTTATTAGCTAAATATACTCTCTAGTTTACTTATCTATATAATATAGTATAACTCTATAAACTAAAGATCTACTATCTAATAACTTATTTAATAGTAGTAATAGAGTATAGTAATTTATTAGTCTTTAGTATTAGAGTTAATTATCTACTTAAATAACTATCTATCTTCTCTACTCTTTTACTTATAAGTTTCTAGTTAATATAGATTTAGTATAAGAGGCGTTCTATACGCTAAGCTCTATAGTACTTAGTATAGCTCTCTCCTATATAATAGAGACTCTCTATAGTTTATACTTAGTAGACTTATATACTAATATATAACTATATATATTATACCCTATATACTATCTTACCCCCTAATAGTTAGTAGCTTAGCTCTAATAATCTAAGGATTATTAAATCTAAAGAGTATACTACTACTACCTAACTTTATATACTATAGATAGTATAATAAGCTAAAGTATACTAAGAGTATATATTAATACCTATTAAGAGAAACCCCTTTAGCGTAGAATAATATATTTTAGCTTAGGGCTATAAGACTAAAAATACTATAGTTTACTTATTTTTAGTTTTTACTTACTTTAGGTCTTAATACTTTATTTATATAGGAGCTTAAATAAGGTAACTATAATAATAAGACGTTATTACTAATTACTATACTACTACTATAATAGCTTACGTAGTAGCTATAACTCTATTACTTAAGGTAACTATAATAATAAAATATTATTACGCTATTATAAATAAGCTATATTAACTAACTAATTAATAACTATTTCTTTTAAATATAGTACTATACTATAACTTAATATTATATTACTAGCTATACTAACTAGGGAATATTTAGTATAACTCTAATACCTAACTAAAGAGAAGGGTAACCCTACTAATAGGGCCCTAGATACTATAAGTAGTTAAGCTAGTATAGAAATAAATAAATTAGATACTATCTATACCCCTTTTAGGATATTAGTATAACCTCCTAAAGATCTCTATACTAACTTAAGTTATAGTATAGTAGCTTATATTATTTTTAGGAGACTAGATTAAATATTACTAATTCTTAATATTAGAAATAACTACTATTATTAGAGTAGTAGTTAAGCTTTATAATCTACTATTAGTAGAAGAGTTAGCGTAGAAAAGATGCCTAAGCGATAAAGTATTACTAGAACTAAGTTATCTATACTACTAGTTATTTATAGTAGATAAAGTAATAGTAAAAATAGTAGTAAAATAAGTAGTTACTACTTTTAAAGTAGACCTACTACTATTAATAATATACTAGTTATATAGATACTAGTTAGATAGTCTACTATAAGGAAACTACCTAAGTTTACTAGTACTATCTATAATATCTAAACTAAAATAAGGCCTAACTATATATCTATAAAGCCTATAGAGGTAGATATATAGTAGAGAATTAATAATAATTAGTAAGTTATACTAATAAAGCTTTTAGAATACTATAGAATTACTTTAGTATTTTTTAATTAAACTAGTACTAAGTAAACTAGAGATAG
The DNA here is from genome assembly GCA_021365335.1 of Phaeosphaeriaceae sp. PMI808. Taxonomy (NCBI): domain Eukaryota; kingdom Fungi; phylum Ascomycota; class Dothideomycetes; order Pleosporales; family Phaeosphaeriaceae; species Phaeosphaeriaceae sp. PMI808. The sequence continues at coordinate 247,222 of JAJTIZ010000058.1, forward strand.
CGCTAAAAGCGGCCTTAATATAAGCTACTAACGATATTAACCTAGAATATATAGTACTATTAGTTAAGGTTCTAGGGCGCTAACCTACTCTAGTCCTAGTATCCCTAGTCCTAGTAATAGAGTAACCTCTAAGAGCCCCTTTAAAAGCCCTATATTATAAAGACTTATTACTACTCTCTACCTTAGACTAAGCTTAAAACCTTTTAATATAATAGAACTTAAAATAAGTATATAAGAGATAAGCTTATAATAGTACTATAGATAATACGCTATATATAGTATATAGTAATATAAAAGTATTAGGGAAAGAAGTACTCTATAGTTACTATCTCTCCTTAGTATTACTACTATAGATAATATAAGGTTAGATATTATAAGGTTATATATTATAAGGTTATATATTATAAGATTATATATTATAAGGTTATATATTATAAGGATAACTATTATTTAGATATACTAAGCTCTCTAAAGTTTTCTTAATCTTAAGTAAAGATAATATAGTAATAGTAATAGCCTTAGACCTAGTATTAATAGGCTAGTAAATAGGTTAGAGGTACCTATTAATAGGTTAGGTTAGGTTAGAGTTATATAGACTCTAGGTTTAAGTTAGGTTAAGGTTCCTACCCTTCTAGGTTAGGTTAGGTTAGGGTTATATAGACTCTAGGTATAGGTTTAGTCGAACCTAGCGCTAGTATAGGTATAGGTTAGGTTAGAGTACCTATTAGGTTATATAATATTATATAATATTATAAGTATAAAGTATTTTATATATACTATAATTATTTACTATAATAATATAATTATACTTATTAGGAAAAATAAAATAAATTATATTTAATATAAAATATATATTACTTAGACCTAAGGTAACCTAGTCTATACTAACTTAACTTAAACCTAGAGCCTATATAACTCTAACCTAACCTAATCTATTACTAGTACTAATCTAGTAAACTTAGGTTAGGTTAGGTTAGGTTATTATATAATCTAACCTAACTCTAACCTAACCTTTACCTATTTACTAGCCTAAGTATTACTTAGTATAAGGTTTTTAAAATTAAGAGGATAAGGACTAAGCTTAGTATAAAGGATTTAATACTAGCTACCTATCTATATAGTATAGTAATATAATACTAATATTAATATAGTAAGATATCTAATAGGAGTAGTAGGTAAATACCTAATCTAAGGCCCTAAAGAATAAATATATATAGTACTAAAAAGCTTAGTAATAGTAGAAAGAATAACTATATACTTAGATACTAGTAGACTATAAATAGACGAGTTTTAAGGAAAGTTTAAAATTATATAGACTACCCTAGATATATAAAACTACTATAGTAAAGATATTAGAGAAAGTATAGTAAGAATAAATAAAACTCTACTTATAGTTCTTTAGGCTATAAAATAAGACCTAACTACTCTATAACTAGCGCTATAAGTAGTACTACTCGCTATAGTACTAGTTACTACCCTTATAGTATACCTATAAGTAACCTTCCTACTACTATAAATATAGGTACTAGTATAGCCTATATAGATACTACTAGTATATACTAGGTATAGTATATAGAGCGAAAATAGTAGTTAAATAGTTTTATATTATCTATAGGAGTAGCCTTAATCTTACTAACCTCTATAATCTTAATAACCTCTATAATCTTACTTAAGGCCTTAACATTAATAGTTAGTACTATAATCTTAATAGCTATAGTAGACTTACCTAGTACCCTTATAAGAGACTACTCTACTAGGTATATATATAAGATTCTCTCTATAGCTACCTCTTTAACTAGTATAGTAGTAATAGTAGTAGTAAAATAAGTAGTACTATACCTAACTATTAATACTACTAGTATAGCTAAGCCCTTCTCTAGCTCTAACTAAGAAAGTAACTTTCCTATACTAAAGCTATTATCTATCTATATACGCTATAATAAGCTAGTAGTAGAGATATAAAAGGTATACTAGTAGTAATATATAAAGATATTAACTACTAGCGTAGCTAATAGTACCTTATAAAAATAAGCTACTATACTAAATACCCTAATAACTAGCGATATACCTACTAGCTTACCTATAACTAGTATAGCTAATAATATATACTAACTAAATACTAGTATAGTTATATTAGTAGTAAATATTTTAGTAGCTACTAATATTTTAGTAGCTAGTACCTTAGTAGCTAATATACTAGTAGCTAGTACCTTAGTAGCTAGTATTCTAGTAGCTAGCGTTTTAATAACTATAATTATAACTAAGTATTACTCTAGTATAATACTATACTATCCCTCTAGCTTATACTATACTAACTCCTTTTATAATAGTATAACTACTCCTAGCTTAATTACCTATTAAAAATATAGTATTATAAGACTATAGAGATAGATATAAGTCTATAGTACTAACTACTATAGAAATTAAGGCTAAATATAAGCGAGCTAAGATAATAGGAGGTAGAGACTTTTATTTTAATATAAAGGATATTAGTTTCTTTAACCTAAACCTAAGAATAGTTAATAATAATAGAGTTTATATATATTAAGGTAAGATAATATATAAGTATATCTATAGTTTCTTAGAAGTAGTAAAAGCCGCGACTATAATACTACTAGACTATATTATTCGCGTATATCTCTAGAAATACTTAGAGACGGATATATTAGTATAGTACTAATACTAGCTTCTAAAAGGTAGTAAATAATTTATAATAGTAGGTAAAGAGCTAGAGAACTAGACTAAACTACTTATAGATAAGTTTATAAGACTAAAGTTAGAAGTTGGATAAGAGCTTATAGCTATAAAGTTTACTATATAGGATTTAGTTACTAGTAAGTTAATTATATTATTTATAGTAATAGTAGCGCGAAATCTATAAGAATAGGGTTATATAGACCTAGCTTATAACGAGAGGTTCTAGATAGATTATATCTATAGTAAGCTAAATATAAATATTAAGCTTATAATAGCTAACCTAACTAATAACCCTATAATATAATATAATAAGTTTATCCAACTACTTAAAGCTCGAGCTAAAGTACTAAAGGAGTAGGTACCTAAAGATTAGTACTAACTCTATACTAGATAAAGATAGGGATAGTATTAATATTCTAGTTAGTAACCTACTAGCTATTAAGCTAGTAGCGTACTAACTAATATATATTAACTACTATACTAACCTTATAATATATTAAATTTCTAGTTATACCTAAATCTAAGACCTAATAACTACTAGTAAGAATACTTAAACGTCCTACTATAGGGCTATATTTCTATATAGCTAGATAGGAGAATTAGGTAATAAAATACTTAAGAATAGTATATTTTATAGTATAACTAATAATAGTAGAGATAATATATATAGTAGCGAAATTAATACCTATAGTACTAGAATAGAAATATACCTTAGCCCTAAAATAGAAATATACCTTAGTAACGTAGTAGAGGACTACTATAGTAGTACTAACGCCTATAAGGTAGTTTTATTATTTCTAAAGAGTATCCCTAAAATATTAATACTTATACTAATAATAGTAAACTAAGCTACTTTATTAACTAGTAGTAATCTATACTAATAGAAGAGTATAATAGTAGAGATAAATAAGATATTAATCTAGTGTACTATAGTAAGGAATACGACGATAATAAGTATAAAGATACTCGTAATATACTCCTAATATAAGAGCTAATACTACTATATATACTATACTATAATATAGATAGTACTAACCTAGTATACTTTATTAGAATAGTAATAGGTAAGCTATCTTTTATAGGATATAAAGATATAACTAAGAAGTATATACTATAGATATACTCTATATACGTAGAATTATTTATATTAAAGAATAAGTTATATAATTATTTATAAGATACTAGCTATTTTACTAGTATAGCTAAGGCTATAGATTAACTAAAAAACTACTAGGCCTTATACTAAGTATAAGTAAGCCCCCTAGTAATAGTAACTACGCGGCTCCCTTAGGAGATAGCGTAGCTACTAAGCTAGATAATATATAGTATAAAGCTAATATACCTTTAATTTAAGTCTTTAATATTTAAACTAAATTTCCTCTTAGTATTTTAGTCTATATAGATATATAATATATATAAGCTATAGATTTATAACTAAAATATTCCTAGTATAATCTAGTATTACCTATAATTTACTTATATAAACCTACTATAGTAGATTAACTATTCTTATTCGTATATACGCGTATACTAGTAATATACTCTTTATACCCTATATAAGATTAGGATATACTAGGATAGTATAGATAGTATTACCTAAGGATAGTAGTTAAACTTAATATAGATAGCCCTAATATTATAGTTATACCTAATACTAGCGTATTAGTTATACTTATTAACTAAGATTTTCTAAAGTAATACGCGCTAAATACGTAAGTAATAGTAATAGAGAAACTAATAATACTACGTAGTATTAGGGAAGCGCTATATTAATATAATACTTATACTAAGAGTACTATATACCTACGCGGTTAAACTAGTAATAGCGAAGAAGCTTTTACGGCTATATAAGTTAAACTATAAATTATATAAAATCTTAAAGTAGGCCTCCTACTAGGTATAGATATACTAGGCCCTAAAGACGTAGTTATAGATATTAGTAAATAAGGTATAATCCTACTATATTACTAAAATATCTATATTCTAATTATAGCTACGCTAAAGCTAAAGTAACTAGCGCCTATATATAAAATCCTAGTAAAAGGATAGATAGTACTACCCCCTTAGTTAGTAGTATTTATCCTAATATAACCTACTAAGCCCCTACTAATAGAGTATAATCTTAAATTCCGCCTATACTATATACTAATACTTTATATAATAGTATACTTAGCTATTATAGACTTAAATACTAAAATAATACTATACTATAATAATATAGATAAACTAGTTATTATATAAGACTCTATACTACTTAGATATATATATCTAGTAGATATAGATACTTACTTTTAAGTCTATAAGTTATTAGCGCTAGTAGTAGCTATACCTAGTATAGTAGAGTTTAAAAATAAAATAAAGCTACTAAGTAGTATCTACTTATATAGTATACTATACTTAGTAAATATAGTAAAACTAGCTCTACTTTATAATAGTTTCCTAGCCCTCTTTTTAGACTAATAATCTACTATTAATATAAGTAAAGACTACTATATAAGAATTCTACTAATTCTAGGTTAGAAGAATATTAAACTTAATATCTAACTATATAACCTTACGCTAGAGGAATAATAACTTATAGATAAGCTCTTCGACTAGCTCTACATCGATAGTAAAATAAGCTAGAGTATATAAGGTATTATTTTAGATACCTAGTCTTTATAGTCTAGAAAATAGTTATAGATAAAGATAGTAATATTACGTAGAAAGGAAGGCTAGTTATTAATCTCCGCGTACTAAATAAAGTAGTACTTAAAGACTCTTATCTACTATAAAAATAGACTAATATTATTTAAGATATTTAAGGCTCTATATATATAAGTATTATTAATAGTATATTATTTTTCTACTAGTAGCTTATTACTAAGAAAGATAGATATAAGTTTACTATTAATAGCTATTAGGGTTAAGAGTATCTTTATATTATAGTAATAGGATATATTAACTTAATATAATATATATAGCGCTAGATAGAAGATATTATATATAAGTTCTATAACTTTATATAAGTCTATATTAATAATTTTATTATTTATTTATTAAGCTTAGAAGAGTATAAAGACTACCTCTATAGAGTATTTAAATTACTAGATAGGCTCTATTTCTTACTTAACCTAGCTAAATACTATATTAGATACCTATCTACTATAATCTTAGGATAGAAAGTAGATATACTAGGTATAGTAACTACTAATAAGAGAATAGTAGTAATAAATTAAATATAGTTCCCTACTAACGCGTCTAAGCTAGAAACCTATATTAGAGTAGTTAGCTATTTACGTAATAAAGTTCTATATTTCGCGTAGCTATTAGTACTATTATAGGACTTTAAGATAGAACTTATACGTAAAGCCCTAGGTAGTAAGTACTAAAGAAGGAGTTTAGAGATTATATTTATATTAAACTATATATAGATATAACTATAGCTTTTTATACTATATAGATAGTACTTATATATAATATAAAGCTATACTATACTAATTTAAAGAAACTATTATACCTAGAAATAGACGTATTAAAGAAATAAGGAATTAGTATTTTTATATACTACGTATAAGGCGATTTAGACCTAGTTCTAGAAAATATACTAGCTCTACTAGGTTTTAAAGGTATAGTAAATAGCCCTATAGTCTAGTTAAAGAAAGTTAAAGATTTCCTAGATAGGTTAATTTAACCTATTCTTTTCCTTTTAAAGTAACTATTAGTAGTAGAGATAAACTACTACCCTATAGAGCTTAAGATATCTACTATTATTTAGGTAGTAAAGAAACTACGCTATACTATAGCTTTATCGCGTACGATATATATATTTATAGATTATAGCGTAGTTATAGTAATTACTTAATAGAAGTATCTTACTTCTAGCTCCTTAGATAAACTAAATATTAGATTATCTAATACGCCTAATACTTATAGATATTCCTAAACTTAATAGTTAAGTATAGACTAGGTCGTATATACTTTATACTAGACTACCTAAGCCGACTATAAGAGTAAGTAGTATAGAAGGACTTAATAATAAATATACTTAATAACCTAGAATACTAGTACTATAGTAGCTATATAAAGTAATAGAGATAATAATATTAGCTTAAAAGCTTACTATAGAAGTAGAACTATATAGTATATTCTAGTCCTCCGAATATATTAGTAGACTAATATACGTATTCAACGCATTACTAGTTACTCTTAATAACGATTTCAAAGATAAGCTTACGATAGTATATAAAGAAGACCTATACTAGAAGCGAATATTAGATATACTTATAGATAACCTAGAGGATAGAGACGCAACTAGCTTATAGCTAGCGCTAACAACGCTAACGTTGCGCTATACTAGCTTAAAGGTATTAATTTCGTTCGCAGAAATAATATACTCTATTTTATTAATAGTATTAACGTATAGAACGCTTATATATACTAAAAGTATAATAAAAGAGGTATTCGAAATAGTATATAATAACTATTTCTATTAAGGTTTCTATAGGATATATTAACGTATAAACTTATTAATATTTATATACTATCTTATAAAATACTTAAAAAAGTATATATACTACTACCTAGCGTACCTTTAGAACTATATAGAGAGGTATTAACTATATAGTATAATAGAACTAATATAATCCCTAGGTATACCTTTTTACACTATTACTATAGACCTAGTTACTATACTACTAGTAAGTAAAAATAGAAATAATATATTATAATAGTAACCTATAAGTAGATAAAGTATATCCTACTAATCTCTAGTAAGACTAATTAGTCTACTATAGAATAGGAAGCTATGCTAATAGAAGCCTTAATAGTATATAAGTAGGGTATACTAAAAGTAGTTATATTAGATTAAGACTAATATTTCCTTAACGAACTTTAGTAAGCTATATTTAAAAAGACTATAATAAAATACCTTATATTAATAGTATAGTACCTATAAACTAATAGGTAGTCTAAATAAATAAACTAAACTATAGAAATTATATTATACTATTTCTATATAGCTAATATAGACGTAGACTAGGAGGTAGCGTTACCTTATATATAGTTTTTACTTAATACTACTAAAAGTACTACTACTAGTATATTACTATTAGAGTAACTTATAGGTTTTAACCTATAAGACCTACTACTAGCTCTAATAGATATACCTAAACGCGACTTTTAAGCTCTACGCTAGTAATACTATAATATAGCGAAGGAAGCCTTAGCTTTTATAGTAGTTAATATAAAATACTAATATAATATAAACTATAAGCTACTATACCTAAATATTAGTAACTAGGTTATACTCTATCTATATTATAGATATTAGATATATAGATATTTAAATAGAAAACTTAATACCTAATAGTTATTACTACTTAAAGTTATAGGTAAAATTAGTAATAATACCTACTACCTTAACCTACTAGAGAATATAAAAATATACCCTATAGTATTAGTATTATAACTTAAACTACTACCTAAGGGCATAGATCCTTTTAACTATATATTTAAGTTATACTAAGAACCCGTCGACGCTATAGATAAGGAATTTCTACTCTACGAAATTAAGTAACTCCTAGGATAAAAGATAGATAAGAAGATAGGCTAACGATAGTACTTAGTTAGATAGAAAGGATAGGGATTAATCTATAACTAATAGTACTACGAAGAAGACCTTACTAGCGTAAAAGACCTTATAAAGAAGTATAATAATAACTACCCTAAAACCTTATAAGAAAAGTAAGATAAGGATAATATTAGGCGTAAAAAGTAGAAACGACGCTAATAGGCTATACTAACTATAAAAGAAGTAGTATAGAACCTAGATAGCTCCCTAATAATATATAAGAATATTACGCCTATTCCTAACTAAGCGCCTCCTACTAATAATAATACTTATAGCGTAAGTACTAAGATAAGATAAAAACTTCTATAAGTTAAAATACTAGGGTAGTTAGCCCTACTTATAGAGAATCTATAACTTTATAATAACTATTTTTTCTATATAATTAAGTAATATAGTATTTATATAATAAATACCTAATAACTTAGTAATTTAAGTAAACTCTATTTCTTTTCTTAAAATCTTTTCCTTTACATAATTTATACCTTATATACTATTCTACCTATACTATAGATAATATATAATAGTGTAAAAACCCTAATAAAAACACGATTAATAACCTAACTATATAAAATTAATAACTATACCTATCTCTATATAAGTTTTTACACTCTTACTACTCTCTTACTATAAGATATAAATACTCTCTTACCTAAACGCGACGTAAACGCTCTCTTACTTAAACGCGACCTAAGTATTTAAAATCCTATATAACCTTATATAAGCTTTTCAACTATACGATTTCTTTATATACTTTAATTATATAATACCTACGCTATTTTAAACCCTACTCCGCTAAACAAGGCGTAATTAACGAATATAGAAGGAAACGCAACTACCCCTCTACTAATAATAGAAACTACTATAAGAAAATAATAGTAAGCTATATTAGTACAACTAGCTAAGACTTTACTAAACGTAACTCGTTTACTAACCCTACCTATACTAGAATAACTCGTAGAGGTAGGAAGGCTACTATAGTAGCTGAATATAGCTTAGGAACTAAGACTATATACTAGCGAGAAATTAGTAGATAGACTATCTATATTTACTAAAAAAGGATACTAATTAATACTAGCCCTAAGTAATATAAATCTACGCGACCTTAGTTTTCTACTATAGAAAGTAATTAAATATACGAATATAGACTTACGCTAGTAGGGAGGAGGTTTAGCGGAAATAGTAGATATATACTAGTAATAAATAATAGACTCTTTAGCTTAAACCGAATAGTAGGAAGCTATTATAAAGGACGCTTTAATATAGTACGTATTAATAGAGTTAGAAAAGACTAAGGACGTATAGCGTATAAAGCTCGTATATTAGCTAAACTATAAACGCTAATAATAAGCTAAGATAGATAATTTAATATAGACTATAGAAATACGCTAGTAATACGCGATAATAGCGGATAAGGTAATATAAATAATAAAAAGTACTAAGAATATAGAAGAATTAATAAAAGCCTATAAAAATAAGGAAATACGCTAGCGACTTAGTAAAGTAGCGTAAAAGCTCGTATAGACTATAGAATTTATAACTAAGGCTATATAATACGTAGCTTTATAAGTTATAACCCTAGGAGAATAGTATAATAAAAGTAGCTAGAGATTCTTACTATAGCTACTAAATACCTATATATTATAAGAAGTATACTAACTACTATAAGTAATAATAGATAAGGTACTAAAAGAAGTTAGAGTAGAGGTAGAAAATGCGTTAGAATAGACTCTCCTAATATACAATGTACCTACTAGCTTATTCAGCACGATACTATAATATATAGCGCTAAAAGACTATAGTATAGTATAGAATAAGCTAATAAAAGCCTAGAAGGAGGAAGTTAAAATAAACCTATAAGGATAGATATAGTAATAACTATAGTATAAGCTAGATAAGTATACGCAAGTACCTACCTAATATACTACGCTATAACTATAAAATATTACGGAAATAATATCCGAAGTAGTATATAGGATACTACTATATTAGACTTCTAAGTTAACTCTAGGTATAGGATCCTCCGCGAAAGTACTAAAGCCTAGCACTAGTATAAGAGGACTAAAGAATAGTATTTTAGATAAAAATATAGAATAGATACTTAAGTAATAAAAGTAATACTATATATTAGTTATACTATACCTACTCTTAGAGGATATACAACGCTCCTAAGCAACGCACTAGAGTAAATAGCTATAGATAAAATATAATATCCCTATTCTATTAATAGCGCGCGTACTAACGCTAACTAACGTCTATATAAAGGTATAGTTCTACGCTATAAAATATATAACTAGTATATAGGTACTTATTAGATCTAAAGTATCTAGTTATCTAGAATATTTAAAATTAGTAAGTACGCTTATAGTAATAGATTTTACGCTACTAGAGATAGATATATACCTCTATCTACAAGTAGGTAAGGGAATAAACGTAGAAGGCGCTATTATTAATAAGGATAGTAAGAAAGTAGAAATACTATTATCGCTTAGAATAAAGAAATAGTAAAACGATTTTTTTAGCTAAACTACTATATAAATAATAGGGGAAACTTTCTATTATATAGAGTTTATACTAAGCTAGGTAGTAATACTAGAAGGCCTAACTATTACTAAGATCGCTAATAATCTAGACGCCTATATAGTACTAGAAGGATTAAAGATAGGTATAAGATATAAACCTATTATAAACCTAATACTACTTAGATAATAATATATAGGCGACCTACTAAAGTAAACTAAACTAGCGTAGATAACTACTATAAATTAAAAGTCTAAAGAGAACTAGCTTATTAATTTCTATATTAAGTATTTTAAGAACGCGTTTAATACTACTAACGCTTATATTTACGTATAAGTCTAAGGTATTATAGAATAAATAAATAACTTAGAAGTCCTAGAGGACCTTTTTAACCTAGAGTTATTATAGCTTTTACTAAGTAACTTAAAAAGATAGTTATAGGATAGTTCTATTTTAGGACTATTAAATAATATTAGCTATTAAGTAAACCTACTTATTAGACTTAACGAAAATATAGTAGTAGTTTACGCTAGGCTAGTACTATCTCGCGCAACTAAAACCACGCTAAAAAAGCTCTTAAAAAAGAGGAAAGTATAGATATAAATTACCTAGATTAATAATACCTAAAGCGAGAAAATAGACGACCTAGACGATAATAATGACCTATTTACCCTATACGGTAAAGAGATTATTAGCTAGTCTAGCCTAATTATAGATAACTTTAATACTAATACTAACGAGCTTAGCATAAATAAACCTAGCGTAGAGAAATTAGGAATACTACTAGTAAAACGTAAAGGCGTAGAAAATAGTAACTATAGCGTAATAGAAGGAGACGCTACTAGCCTAAAATAACTAAAAGCCTCTACCTATATTAAGTTTAAAGATTTCCTAAATTATCTAATAGATTTTATAGAATAAGAGTTAATAGAGTATAGAAATAATAAAGTAGGCTACTTAAGATACCCTAGATTTACCCTTAGAGAAGTAATATAGTCCTTAAATAACTATAAAAATAAATACTAGCGCGATAAGCGTAGCTACCTACGCTACAAAAAGACTAGAAACCTAGGCCTACTCTAGCTTCGTAATATATTAAAGGGAAGGAAGGTACTATAAGGTAATATAATTAAAGATAGCTATAGAGATAATAATAAGCCTCTAGAAGGCTACTTAAAGTAAGTCCTAGTTTTCTTATAACTTAAACGCCTATAGTAGTAACTTTAGAGCGATAGTACCTATACTAAACTCCTAAAATACTATATAGACTATAAAAGTAACTAATAGTAGCGCGGTATATATAAACCTTCGCGTAGAAAGAATAAAGAAATTAAAAAGAGGTATAAAGAATAAGTATAAGCTAGTAAGAGATTAGAATAGAATATTAATACTAAAGGATATTATAATAGCGACGACGATAGGGTAAGGGCTATTACTAATAAAAGAGATAATTAATTAGGTTTTTAATAATTAGGTTTTTTCTCGACGATGTGATTGATTAAGTCTTTAATAAGGTGCGCTAAAGGATTTCTTAATAGTGTATAGCTTTTAATAGCCTATAGTTTTCTACTAATTAATAGCCTATAGTTTTCTACTATCTTACTATTTCTTTACTTTACCTTTTTATTAGTTTCTTATTAAGGTATATCTAGAGAGCCTAGTAGAACTAATATAGATTTAGTATAAGAGGCGTTCTATATACTAAGCTCTATAGTACTTAACGTAGCTCCCTCCTATATAATAGGGACCCTCTATAGTTTATACTTAGTAGACTTATATACTAATATATAACTACACACATCGTGCCCTATATACTATCTTACCCCTTAATATCCTCTTATAGTTATTTTTAGTTAAGCTATATTTATAAATCCTAAACTTAGGTAGTTAAAGTATAGTAGGTACTACTTTTCTAGAAGTAGTATAGATACTAGAGCTAGAGTTAAAGAGAATATATATAAATATAGAGAAAAGTATTATTAGTAGGTTAGATTATAGGTAAGTAGCTTTATAAAGATTATAATACTATAGAAAGTAATAAGTAAGGAAGTTATTAATCTTAACTATAAAGTTCTTATCTATATATAATAAGGTACTTATATACTAGTATAGTCTTAGCTAATCTATTAATCTATAGTAGTATTATTATATAGATTAATAGATTACTAATCTATTAATCTATAAAGGCTAAGCTTTATAGATTATAGATTATATTATATAACTATATTATATATCTAGGTTATAATTAGTATTATTATATAACCTATTATCTAAGTATTTATTATAGTATTCCTCTTCTAGTTTACTATTCGGTTCTATAGGCTTAAGGTCTAGAAACCTAGATATAACTATAATACTAGTACTATAAATTTATTTAAAATAATCTAAATAGAGAGAATTATACTTTAGTATAAGTAGTATCTAATTTTAAATTTCTAGAATTTTAGCATCTAAATTAAAGTAATAATTAATTTTTTAAAAAATTAGTAATTAGTAAATAATAACCCTAGTATATATAAAGATATTTATAAAGCTAGATCTATAGGATAGTTACTACTTAATTAGAATAAAGAAAGGTAAAGAATAGAGAATAGTATTCTAAATATACTATAATATATTTTACTATTAAATACTCTACCCTACTAAGCGCCCTACTAAATACTAAGTAATTATTTCTAACTTTAATAGCTAATAACTATATAAATACTAAAGCTATTAAGCTAATTTTTAATTATAGTTAAAGAGCTAAGTAAAGGCGTTTAGAATAGTTAAAAATTACTATAATAGCTTATATAATCGTAGAGATATAGTAGCGCGAAGTTAAAGAGTCTTACTTAGCCTTTAATCCCTACTTCTAGTATCTAGGCTTTATAATAAATTTTATATCTCTAATATATTATTTTTTATAATATAAATAAGCTAATATATAGATTTTAAGATATATAGCCTAGTACTAGAGAAGATATAAAAGCTAGAGCTAGCTTAATTAGAAATTTATATTATACTATATACTAAACTATATCTATAATTTATAATAATAATACTTTTATATACTACTTAGGTATATATACTATAACTTATAAAAAATATAAACTAAGAATATAATTCTAATCTAAGCTTATATTAATTAATATAGTACTCTTTTAGTATATTTTTAACTTAGTCTATCTACTTAAGTAGTCTACTTACTTATAAACTATATTATAGATTCTCTTTTATATAGTAAAATTATAATTTATATTATTTAGAATACTCTATTATCTATATTAGAGCTAGTTTTAAGCTTAAGATAGTTTTATAGCTATAAGAATTTATAGCTTTTATACCTTTATTAATACTAGGCTATATACCTTAAAATCTATATATTAGCTTATCTATATTATAAAAAATAATATATTAGAGATATAAAATTTATTATAAAGCCTAGATACTAGAAGTAGGGATTAAAGGCTAAGTAAGACTCTTTAACTTCGCGCTACTATATCTCTACGATTATATAAGCTATTATAGTAATTTTTAACTATTCTAAAAGCCTTTACCTAGTTCTTTAACTATAATTAAAAATTAACTTAATAGCTTTAGTATTTATAGAGTTATTAGCTATTAAAGTTAGAAACTATTACTTAGTATTTAGTAGGGCGCTTAGTAGAGTAGGATACTTAATAGTAAAATACCTTATATTTAATTTATTATAAAGTAGTAACTAGAAGATAATAGTACTTATTATAGGTTATAATAGATAGTAAAGGGATAATAGTTATTTCTAGAAAGAGAGTTAATTAATAAAATAATACTTACTAAACTATCTTTATAAGAGGAGTACTCTTTATATATAGGTATAGTATAGTCCCTCCTTAGAGGCTTAGTATTACTACCTAAGTTATATAATTACTAACTAAATTATATAATATAGGATCTCTTTATAGAGCCTCTATTATACTTATACTCTCTAGTCTTTTAATATAATAATTTTTAGGTCTTTCTTATCTACCTACTCTACTAAACTTACTTAATACCTCTACTATATATAGGGCCTTATTATAGTTAATAAAGGTAACTTTTTTCTACTCTTCTAGTAAGCCTAGATAATTATATTTAAAGCTTTTCTTATATTAAAGGCCTTTAAAGCTACTAGTATATAGCTAAGAGATACTAAGTATATACTTAAAAAGTTCGATAACTTACTAGTAAATAAGAGCTCGCGCTCTAGCTTACTATTATAACTTAATAATAGTAGTTAGAGATAGATAGATTATTAACTCTAGTATATAGTAACTAATACTACTTAGCCTATAGCTTAAACTATATACTCTTTACTCTATAGTCTTTAAGTTAAAAATAAACTACTTAAGTATAAGAATAAGAGACTATAAGTAGCTCTCTATATTAAATAGAGATATTAGGAGAAGAGTAAACCTCTTAACCTCTAGTAGAGAGAGGAGTATTATAGTAAAAGTGTATTTTAGTTACTATATAAGGTATAAGAAGCTTAGACTTATAAGGTAGTAAAGTAGTATAAATAAGAGTAAGAGAAACTCTAAAAAGCTAAGAGAAAGGAGCTATAGTAGACTAATAAATAATATAAAAAGTAGATAGTAGAGAAGAAATAAGTAGAGAGAGCTACTCTTAAATTAGTAAGAGAGAAGGAAAAAGCTACTAAGGCTACCTAGCGCGCTACTTAAAAAGCTACTCTTAATACTAAAAATTCTATATAAGCTCTAGCTATAGTAAAGAGAAAAGCTTTAGCTCTATCTATACTAAAGAATAAGTATTACTACTAAGTTACTAATACTATAGCTACTAAGAAGCCTTTAAGAGCTATATCTTTAGCTCTAACTTAAACTACTCGCTTAAGCTATAATATTAACCTCCTATTAAAATTTAGATAGTATAAATTACTTATAGTCCTTTAATTACTACTCTACTATAAAATCTTATAATAATAACTATTATATATAGCTTAATAGCCTTATTTTTAAGATTATAAGTTTTATATTTAGTATATATTAAGTAAATATATATATTAACCTAGGTATTAGTATAATAAGCTATAGGCTAGTAAATAGGTATAAGCTAGGTTAGGATTAGGTTAGATTATATAATAACCTAACCTAACCTAACCTATATTTACTAGGTTAGTACTAGTAATAGGTTAGGGTTAGGTTAGGATTATATAGGCCCTAGGTATAGGTATAGTTAGTATAGACTAGGTTATCTTAGGTCTAACTAATATAATTTTCTTACTAAGTATAATTTACTTTATATTTACTAATTAAGTATAAGTATAATTACTTTATTATAGTATATAATTATAGGATTTACGATTTTTTTCTTATATTTATATATAAGTATAATTAAGTTATAATAGTATATAATTATAGGAAATAAAGAATTATAATATTATTAGGCCTTATAGCTACTCTATACTAAGTTTAAAACTTATTAGACTTTTTTCTATATAGATTTTAAAATTTTTAAAATTCTATAAGGTTAAACTTATAATAGTAGCGCTTAGCTAGTTAAGAGTCTTTAACTTAAATAGTAACCCTTTTTATATAAATAGTATTTATATTATAATCTAGAATTATTAGTATATATAATTATAAGTTAATATAGAGAGTAAATATATACCTTTAAGATACCTAATTATAAAGGACTTAGTAGCCTTCTAGAGAGCTATAATTATAGAGGCCTAGAATTAGTAAGAATAATCTAGTACGAGTTCCTAGGTAACCTTATAATAGAGGCGCTAAAAGAGAAGCTTACGAATTAGTAACTTAGTTAACTTCTAATATTACCTAATCTCTCTAATCGCGATAGCTATTAAATATTAGATTAATAATATAATTAATAAATATAATAATATACTACTTAGCTTAAAGTAATACTTTTTCCTAAGAGCTCCTATAGTAGATACTAAATAAGTAGCTATTATAGGTAATCTCTTCCTAAGACCCTTACTACTAGTTAACTTATATATAATCTACTTAATTCTTACTATTATAGATAAATTTAGGAAAAGTAGATAATTTATAGGAACTTAAGAATATAATTAGTATTAGATTATTAAAATTAAAGTAACTACTATAATAAATTACTATAATAATAGAGTTATAGGGAAGTATAGGTTATAAGTTAAAAACGCGTTAAGTAGTAAGTTTAAGTACTTACTTAAGTTAGCGCGCTACTAGCGCGACGCTAGTACTATACTAGTACTAGTTAAACCCTAATATAGCCTTAGCGCCGCGCTAGTACTCTAGTAACCTAAATTTACTTACCTTTTACCTTTACTACCTAATTTTAACTTAACTAACTATAAACTCTATAGTACCTACCTATATTTTACTAGCTACTCTAATTATTATATTTCTTTATTATAGCTATCGCGTAATAGAGTCCTTATACCCTAATTAAGGCCCTTCTAATAGCCTATATACCCTCCTAAAGTTTAAGATTCTTATTAGATTTATAGGTAATTTAAGGTTAAACTTAGTTATCTACTACTAGATAAAAGTATTATTATAAGACTATCTAAAACTATATCTAAGATTATAGCTAGTATAGCTAGTAGAGTTAGTATAGCTAATATAGCTAACGTAACTAGTAAAGCTAATATCTAATAGCTTATAGCGTTATAGATAAGCTACGTAGAACTAGTACTATTAAATAACTACGTTAAGCTAGCTTAACTATATAATAGAGATAAGTAGATCTCTACCCTCTAAACTAAGAGACCTTAATAAGCTCTATAGAGATAGATATATAAACTAGTAGAAAGTATAGTAGATAGAAGAATTAGAATATTAATAGATAATAATTAAGAGTATTTATAGATAATTAATTAATTATTTACTATATTATTTATTATAGTCTTTTATTATATACCTTATTCCTATACTATATACCTATTAAAAACCTATCTTAAATCTAATAATTAAGAGTTTTACTACCTTAACTAAATTAAGCTAAACTAATAACTAAAATAAGTTAAGCTAATTAGTATATAAACCTATAGAAATTAGGTAGATCTAACTTCTATTAATTAGCTAGTTCTAACTAGCGCGCTCTATAATTAGTCCCTAGTACGCTCTACTAAACTTTAAAATTTACTATTTTAACTAAGTTAAGCTAATTATAAATTATAATAACCTATTAAGCGTAACGCGATCCTATAGTAATACTAAGAAATAATACTAACTATACGGCTTAGTTAACTTAACTATAATCTAGATATATAGTCTATAAAATCTAGGATAAGATTAACCTAGTAATAACTACTAAACTTATAGAAGAACTAGAATTTATTAAACCCCTAGAAATCGCTAAATATATACTAGCCTCTAACGTTTAAGAGCTAGCGCGTTAATCTAAGCTATTAACTATAGGCCTTAAAGTATTTAAGGAGGATCTTAAATACTATAAAACTCTCTCTAAGTAGTATTAAATTAAATAATATATATATAATAAGGAGTAGATAAGTTTATAGTAAATTATAATCTTTATCTAATTATTAGTTATACTATATCTACTACGTACCTACTACTTACTAGATTAGTTACTATAATAGTAGCTTACTAACCTTAAATAAACTATTAATATTAATAAGTAGTTAGAGTAAGAGTAAGCTTATAAGTACTATATCTACTTACTTAAACTAATAAGAAGCGTATTAAATTAGGAAACCTAGCTAGCTAAGTATAACTAAGCTACTACTAATATAGAAGCTTACTAAGTAGTAGAGGTATTATAGATTAATATAGTTATAAAAGACTTTCTCTTAGTAGTTAATAAGATTACTCCTATATAGTCTATAAACTTTTAAGATTATAGTCGATTTAAAGATTATATAACCTATAAGGAGATAATAAAATAATTCTAAGAATACTTAATAGTAAATTATCCTCTTAAATTAGAGAAAAATAGAGCTACTTTTATAATTAATAATACCTTATTAGATCTTCCTACTAGTAGTAAGACTACCTAGGGTAGGACTAGGGACGCCTCTCCTATAGAATATAATCTACTACTAAACTAAGGTAGACTTTAATTAAACTTAAACTAGGGTAGACCCTAGTATAAAAATTAACCTAGCTAAAATAGTAATAATATACGATTAACTAGGTAAACTATAGTAGAGGAAAAATACCCTACTTACAGAAATTCTATAACCTAAGAGAATACTATTATATTAATCTAGATATAGCCCCTCTATATTAGAATCTAAATAAGACTCTATAAGAGCTTATTAACTATAAATATAAAAATAATACTATATTTTAAGGATTAATTAGAGGATAGTCTAAACTTTACTTTAGGCGATTACTAACTCTAATACCTAGAGATTAAGAATAACTCTATAGTAGAAGAATATTAAGTATTAAAGGGACCTTTATAACTATATCCTTTTAAACTATAATAAATAACTATAATAAATATCTACTATAGGATTTATTTATCCTTAATTTAGGTATAACCTACTATATTATAAATAACCCTAATTATATCTATAACTATTACCTACTAGCTTAAGAAGACTATATCTAGGCTAGTAATTTAAAGATATAGGTAAAGGGATATAGATCTATTAATCTAATATTAAAGAATTAATCTAAGGTAAATTATCTAGCTTTATATAATATAGCTATATACCTAGATATCTACTATAACCTAGTCTTATTCTAATTACTCTAGTAGAGAGGAATATAGTAGAATACCTAATTAGAACTAATAACCCTAAATAAACTAAATAGGTAGATAATTAGAAATCTTACTAAGATCTATAGCTAATAGGTACTTAAGTTTTATCTATTATAAGAAGCAACGTATTATACCTATAAACCTAGGTTAACTAGAGTAACTATACTTATATAGTATAAGAGACTTAGCTATCTAGGACTAGTAGTAATTAAGTACCTTATCTAGTAAACTAAGGAGTGCACGTAAAAGGAGTAACTACTATTAAATATAACTCCTATAGTAAAGCTAAGATAAGACGTTAAATTAGCCGCGTACTATAAGTTAGCTATAAAGGACTAGAGAAAGAATCTTAATTAATTTCTACTTATATAAAGTATAGAGTTTTAATAAAGAAAAGAGCTAGATACTAGTTACTAAGAAGCTCTCTAAACTATAGTAGGACTTCTACTTTATAGATAACTAATTAGTAAAGTTAATTATTAAGATACTAGAAATACTTATTACCTTCTTAAAGAACTAGTATAATATATTAGTTAAAGTAATTAAAGCTAATAATAAGATTATAATAGTTAAACTAGAAGTCTAATATTAGCTAAGCTTATAAGGTATTATAGTCGAACTCTTAGCCTAGATACATAAGCTTAAAATAGAGGAGTAGAGTATACTAAGATATTAATAAGGAGAAATTACGTATAATATAGCTTAATATAAATCTACCTTAGGAACTCTAGCTAGAGATTACTAGAGCTAGAGTATACCTTTATAACTAAATACTAAGTTACTTAAATAACTAGAAAACGCTATATAAGACCTTCTTTATAGGAGTAGCTTATAATTAAGGAATTGTAGTATTACTAAGAAAGCCTAATCTAGCTTATTTAAAAGCCTATAGGTATAAAGCTTTTATAATAACTAATAATACCTACTATAGTAAATTAAGACTCTAGTAGCTAGACCTAAAGGCCTAGATTAAATATCTTATTAGATACTAGTTATTAAATATCTACTAGATATAGGTACTATCTATAGCTAAGGTAATAAGTACTCGAGATATTATCTTTAATAAGTATATAATCTTTAATAGTAAAATAGAGGACCTAATAGATAACCTTATATATTAAACGCTAGAAGAGATTACTACTTATATAAGAACTATTAAGCTCTTAATACTAGTTTATTAGCTAGAAATAGAGTCTTTCTATAAGGATAATACTAATCTAGATATATTAATAAATAAAGTAGACCTACTAGACTACTATTAAGGAAGAAAGATTAGGGATTATTACCTAACTCTATTACTATCTCTACTACTAGTAGTACTCCTAGCTTAATTAATAGCTAGAGGACTAGTATTATATAAGTTATCTAAAATCGGCTTAGGTAGAGAATAGTTAACTACTATAATAAAAACCTATAATAATAAGGATTATCTAAAACTATACTATAGGTAGTAGCCTTTATAGTAGGTACCTAGGTAGGAAACGTTAGGTAATATAGAGAAGAGTTAATAGATAAAGTAAAGATAAAAAGAATACTCGCTAGAGGCTTAAAGCTCTATTATATTAACTCTTACCTCTACTAATATACTAAATAAACCTAGATAACTATCTAATAGGTAAGCTATTTAAAGAAGCTAAATATACTTATATAATAAGCTACTAGAAGATAAGATTATAGACTAAGGTACTAGCTAATCTAATTAAATAAATAGGTTAATAGATACTTAACTATATATAGGTTTATACCTATAAATTAGATAAATACTACTAGTTTATTAAATATAAAGCCGACTAGTAGTATATAGAGATTAGTAAAGAAAGTTATATTATAAGATACCTACACTATAATACTAGCTAGCCGCTCCTTCTAGATACTTATAGTAATTATAGCTAAATATAATCTTAAACTAAAATAGTATAACGTAATAAACGCTTTATCTACGCTATAATAGATCGAGAGATCTATATAAAGATACTAAAGGGATACTAGAAGAAGGGAATAATCCTTTAGGTCTAAAAGGCTCTATATAGACTATATATTTTACCTCTACTATAGTAGAGAGAGTTTACTTTAATACTAAAGTCTCTTAGTTTTTAAGTAGTACCCTATAAGCTATACTATATAGTAAAAGATAGTATTATTATCTTCTTCTACGTAGATAATATTATTATAGCCTATAATAAAAAGAAGACTAAAGAAGTAGAAAAGGTAACTAGTCTCTTAAAAGAGAAGTATACTATTACTAGAGGAGTAGATCTCTAATAGTTCCTTAGATAGAGATTATCTAGAAAAGAGAGTAACGCTTATCTAGCTTCTATAGACTATATATATCGATAAGATATATTAGCTCGCTAATAAATAAGAGTCTACTATAATACTCTAATAGCTACTTCTAAGCTCTAGCCTTATATAGCTAGTAATACTATCTAAGATTAATAAGTACTAGCATAAAATTAGCTTACTTCTATTTACTATAGTAACTACTAGACTAGATATAGTATTCTAATATTATAATTAGCTCGATTCCTTATAAACCTAAGTACTATACTAAGAAGCTACTAACTAAGTACTTATATATCTATTAAGTATAAGATAGAGAGTACTCTAACTAAGAGGAGGTAATTTACTCTAGGTAGCTAGTAATACCTCCTTTACTAATAATACTCTAGATAGAAAGAGCTCCTAAGATATACTATTAAGCTATTTAATAGTCTTATTATATAGAGAGCTAATAAATAAGATACTATTACTACTTAATAACTAAAGCTAAATTACTAGCTTTATCCTAAGTAGCTAAAGAAGCTATCTTTATATTATAATTACTAGATAAGCTAAAGGTTAAACTACTAATAAGCTATATTACTATCTAGTATAATAATACTTAAATAATCTAGCTTATTACTAAAGAACTAGCTAAACTCTAAACTAAACTAAGGTATATTAATATTTATAACTACTAGCTAAGGTAAGAGGTATTAGCTAGTTGGATTAAAGTAGTATATACTCTATTAATAGAGATAACTACTAATAGGTTTACTAAGTACTCTTAGAAATAAGTAGAAGAGTTTCTTAAACTAACTTAGACTAGTAGAAGTATAGGAATACTAGATTATATATAAAGTATCTTTAATAAAATCTAAGCTTACTTAAATAACCTTATACTTACCTAATAAGTTCTAGCTTACTAAAGGCTTACTAAGCTAAAGGGTATATTAGATTTATAGGTAATTAAGTTAAACTTAGTTATCTACTACTAGATAAAAGTATTATTATAAGACTATTAAAACTATATCTAAGATTATAGCTAGTATAGCTAGTAGAGCTAGTATAGCTAATATAGCTAATATAACTAGTAAAGCTAATATCTAATAGCTTATAGTTTATAGATAAGCTGCGTAGAACTAGTACTATTAAATAACTACGTTAAGCTACTTAACTATATAATAGAGATAAGTAGATCTCTACCCTCTAAACTAAGAGACCTTAATAAGCTCTATAGAGATAGATATATAAACTAGTAGAAAGCGTAGTAGATAGAAGAATTAGAATATTAATAGATAATAATTAAGAGTATTTATAGATAATTAATTAATTATTTACTATATTATTTATTATAGTCTTTTATTATATACCTTATTCCTATACTATATACCTATTAAAACTTAAA